>JAOTAY010000189.1:4391326-4416197 GCA_025629805.1 Erythroxylum baracoense | reverse complement strand
TATAATTAAAGATATTTAATTTTAATAAAAGACTCTTATGATTTTTCTATAAATACGGAAAAGCTTTTAGAAGCTAGTACTTCTGTCTTTTTCTTCTCAAAGCAGTTGAGAATTGCTCGGTGGATACCATCAGAGGCTGGACATTCGGACAGCTTGTGATTAATCACTCGAAAAAAATTTCAAAGATTTTTGACAGGACAACAAACACAGTACGATTTCTAAATTGTTTATGTTTTATTCAAGTTTATACAATTATCAGGATCTGCTCAGAATCTGTAAAAAAATTTTGTTTTCCGCTGCGTCCGTGATTCGATTATGGTTGGTTTCTAACACAAAGGATGTTGTAGTGTTTTCTAGTTTATATGCTATTATGCTAATGCCAACGCTTGCATTCATAAAAAGGGCACCATTATGTAAAACACTGAAGATAGAAGAGAGAATTGGATTTGTTTTGCTACGTGAGGGCTGAGGAGGAGAAGCGTATTTGCTTTAGCTCTAGAATCAGAACGACCAGGCTTAGATTCAAATTCAACCAAGTCACTATATATCTGGACGTAATTGGCACCACCCGGACAGTGCTTGAGGGGTCTGTTGAACGTGTGTCGTAAGCAAATTTCGACCATAGAAACAGATTCACTGTTATGGTCAATGAAAGTAAAAGTTCATCGTTCCAACTTCGAAAGCTACCCGAGTGAGTGATTTGAGTTGCATTGAAACAGCTGCGCTGACCCATCAAAGTGTTGATGGTGATTACCAACAACACTATCGATTTAACTTCTAGTATGATTATCTACATTATCTGCATAAAGAAGAGAATGCAACAGTAGCACGTTAAAAGAGTTGAATATTCTTAGACAGGAAACATACATCATCATGCTCGTCTTCGTTCCTTACCTTCCTCTTCCGTGGTTTACGTTTACTTAATGTTCCATTGCATTTCATTCCTTGAGATTGTTCTCTTTCCCTAACAACAATTTCTCTTCTGAGAAGGAAAAGCACAGGTTGAGGAACACAAAATTTGAGATAAACTAAGACAAAGTTATGTTGTCTATCATGCCTGAATTCGATCAGAGCACTATAAAATTCTCATATTTGGTAGCTGAGACATGGTAAGGAAATAAATATAAATATCTAAAAGAATTCCAATGAAATCCAAACCAATCCAGATTAGGTAAATTATGCAATTCTTCTTGCCTGTTTTGCATAAGCTAAGGCAGACTAACGTTTCAGAAAATTGACATCGGCATTGAAGAAAGAATAAGAATGAAGAGAGGTTGAGCTGGTGTAGGGAGACAACATGTTAACAGAAGAAACATCCATGATAAGACTTGTCTAGCTACAGTGCATTTTTAAAATTTCTTCAACAATCAAGTCAAGTTTAACACATGAATTATCAATCCGAAAAGCTATAATTCATGAGATAGTCAAGTAAGTTTTTTTTTTTTTAAAAGGCGACGGTTAAGTAAGTTGCAGATATCTAGTTCAGTCTTATAAATGAAGCATAAGAACCCAAAATTCTGATTCTGTTTGTATATAATTTCTAAGATATTGAAAAAGGCAGCCATATACATACATGAGACATTAAAGATTAATCTGATCTTGCCTACACCGTAATAAACCTGCAGCAGAATGAATGCTAATAAAAACCTAAAGCAATTATCATATCAGTGAGCAACTATACAAACATAAGATAGATCAAATTTGAACCCAAGCTCACCCTTCACTCAAGTTCTCTCCAGTAGGCTCCAAGCAACTTCCAAAGCTTTGTTTATCCAATGATATCACATTTACCAAAAAAAAAAAAGGATGAAAAACCCCATCAATGCAGAACTAATGTTGGTACTCTAACTATCCATCATCGTCATCATCATCAATGGAGAACTAAGAAAATGCACATCCACCAAATCAGAGAAAGAGAGCGATTAATGTCCATACACCTAAAGCTTCTTTCATGGCCATCTCCATCAGCTCTTCATCGGTAACAAATTTAAGGTTGTCAACCCTGAGAGATCACATTTGAAAACATATTTAGAAGCATTAAACTCGCTTCCCTAGTACCAAAACGAAAAGGCAAAGCCTATAGAAATAGGAAAATAGTAAAGAAAGGTGGAAACATACGAAATATCATCGTGGGTGCATGACTGAGAGGAATCAATTTGCAATTAATTCTTCAAATCCTAAATTGAGCAATGTCGAAGCCTCATTAGCCAATCAAAAACATTCACATGTGCATATATACACCGAGAAAGAGAAAACCTGAAGCTCGTGGAGGAGAGAAGCCTAGAAATCTGAAACTCTAGTTAAAGGGCCAATCAGGTTGGGAGTATAAAGAGGTCCTCCACGAGCACTCGCGGGATTTGCATTTGCATTACTAAAAACTTCCTGCTCTCCGCTTTCCATTCAAAAAAATTCTTTTCAAATCACAGTAATGTTTTTCCAACCAAACCCTAAAGATCAGGGGAAAGTGTTTTGGCGATTCTATTGTTCCTTTTGTTATTGTGAGCTTTAGGGTTTAATCCGTTTATTGCCGAACTAGGAAAAGGGGTGGGTATCGATTTGATCTCTTTTTTGTGTAAACCCGAAATTTCTTGGCTGAAGGTAGTAATAAGGGTTTATTTATGAAAAATGTGTTAAAAACTGAAGAGAAGCGGGATTGTCAATAATGGCTCAGCCCGGCATCTATTTGACCCGGTCACGGGTGGACTATTAATCAGTTTGTAGTTTGTCTATTTTTTCCAAACAACTTTGTTTTGTCCAAAACAACATCGTTTTAAAATTTTTTTTGCTTAAAAAAATGGCAGATCGGCCCAGCCCAGCTCGACCCATTAACATTTCTAAATAGAAATTAGAATGATCATACTGCAATGGGCTGGCTTATGGGTTAAATTTGGGTTACACTCAAGTTCGGATCTATTTGCCCAATTATTCTTAAGGATGGCAATCCCGACCCAGCCCTGTTTTTCGCCCAAATTGGCCATGTTACGGGCAGGGCATGGGTCAACTGTGGTCTGCGCAGGGCGGACCATGAGCCGACCATAGTCAACTTGTGTTATCCCTGGACCAGCCTAGTCCGGCTCGTAGCCCGCCCATTTTAGACAAAATGGTATCGTTTTGGACAAAACAAGAACGACGTCATTTTGTATATTTTTTAAATATATATATATTGGTCGGGCTAGCCAGGCTCGTTCGTGGCTCAAGGGGCCACCAACCGATCACGGGCAGGTAGGTCAAATTATTTTACATTATAAAAATACAATACAATAGTTTAAAATAAAATGTTTTTAAATTTAAAAGTATTTAATTTTGAATTATTTTAAATTTTAAAATATTGAAAATAATTTGTTAATTAATATAATCAATTATAATTTTTTGAAATCGTTTTTAAAGTGAAAGAACAAACAGTAAACAAAACATAGTACAACTACAATATGCAAACGAATGTCTCATTTCCACAGTGTCAGTGTTCAACATCTTTTCATTTCATGGAGCAAGTGTGCAGGAAAAGTTGGTAACTTTTTCTTTACTTTTCTCAAAAAAATTGAGACTTTTGGATTCGACTCATTCGAGGTTTCCTTAGGAACCTCCTACTCCGACGACATTGTTTCGTGGGGCGGTGGTGTACTGGTTGTGCTGTGAAAATCAAAAACAGAGAGAAGGAAAGAGAAAGAAACATGTTTCAGAGGACGATCCAACCACTCCGTGGTAGTGCAATTGGTAGTGGCGGGTTGGTGAGTTATGAAGAACATCTTCATATTCCAATCCAAACTCAAAATCATCTTATGGGTCATAGTCAACGCAGTGGTGGAGAGCCATGCCTTGTGTTGACTTCGGATCCCAAGCCTCGACTACGTTGGACTGCAGATCTACATGACCGCTTCGTCGATGCTGTCACTGAACTCGGCGGTCCCAATAGTCTGTTCCTTCTTTCTTTTACTTCCCTACCTGCTCGTTTACTCTCAACATTTCTTTTTCTTTTAATTTTAGTTGAATTGTTCTTCTCATGGCAGCTTCGTTGTTGCTAGATTCCCTGAAAACTAGATTAAACGGGTTCCTGTCCTATGTTAAATATATTGAAGAAAGATATAATTTTGTCACTCGTGGAGCTAATGAACACTAGTAACCTGTGGATAGAGAGTAGGATGGTTTTATTTTCCTGTGCTCGTGGTAGCGACAATATATTTGGAAGAATCCATTACGTTCTTAAGCTGTTGTGAAGCAGATGTCTGTGACTTCGTTTTGTGACATTTGTTCGTTATAAAGTGCTCTGAAATGGCGTTGACCACAATTTTGTTTGCTGGTGAAGGCAATTTTGTTGGATGAAGTGAGAAAGGCTGACAATATCTCCTTTGTTTTCTATTATATTCTCTATGTGCTCAGCTTTCTTTTCTATTATAGTTTCTTTGCACTCAGTGTTTTGATGATTAAGCCCCAAACCGATTTCTTATTTCCTAATGGTTGATGAGATTTGAGGCCATAAATCTTTTGTAGATAACAAAAGCTAATTACCAGAAAAAATATAACTGCTCCTTGAAAGGAACGATTCTGAAGCCTTCTGTATGTATGTCATACCACCGATTCCGTTCAGGAGACATAAATTTTGAAGCTCTTATGCATTTAATCTTCCTGGTAGCACATTTACTTGATTGACAAACATAAATATATACCTTTACATTACATTCAATATATAAAGCATTGAACATTTGTTGTATCTGTTAAGGAAATTATCTGCACTAGCTGGAATTGTTTAGAGATGTATTAGAATAGTATTTTTCTTAGCTCAAGGTATCGGTGTTGTTCTACTCCAATGAGTATCATCGCTGGAAAACATATTTCATCTTAGCTTGGATGGTTGGCTTATCTATGTGCTTCGAGAAAGCTTTAAATTGCTTCTTTGTTGGCCCTTTGCAGTCTTGAAATGTAACTGTAGCTTAGTTTCATAACTGCCGGAAGTATTTTTACTAATCCGTACTTTATCTGTTCATGCGAATGGTGCTCTAAATAAGAATTAATATACAATTGCAGAAGCTACACCAAAGGCCATACTGCGGACAATGAATGTGAAAGGACTAACACTCTTCCATTTGAAGAGTCACCTCCAGGTTTTGTGTTGTTATTCAGCACTGTTTCTGATGAATGAATTTAGCTGACTGAATTTGGAATGAAAGTGGTTTCTTTTATTTTACAGAAGTATAGATTGGGTAAGCAATCAGAAAAGGACGTGGATGAGGCACCCAAAGATGGTAAGTACTGTTATTACTCTCATTTGTTCTGCTCTGTGATGGATTATTGTATTATCGTGTCGTTCATGTTGTCAATCATGTTGGTACTGGTGATTTGTTGCTTAATTTTTCATTAGAAGTTCCTCTTTCACTCATAATGATGAAAGTCCTGAAAATAACAAGCATTAAAAGGTTCGATTGAAAGAATAATGAATAAAGTAGCAGATGTTAGCAATTGTCTTTATCTTAATAAAACCTTTATATACGGTCATTTCAACAGTAAAGATTGCAAACTCTAAACCAACTTCTTTTTGCACTTTTATGGAACGATTGTCTGGCTCCTACATTTTAGGAAGTCCTGGAGCTAGTATCTCTTCGCCAAAGATGACAAGTTCTGATACAAATGAGTAAGATCATCTTCTTCACTCAAGAAGTCAGTGGTACATGGTAAATGCTCATCCTTAACAAAACCTTTAGCATATTTATTTATATCTTAGGGGTTATGAAGTCAAAGAGGCACTAAGAGCACAAATGGAAGTTCAAAGTAAATTGCACTTGCAAGTCGAGGTACAGTTTCTTTTCCATTATTGTGAAATTGTTACCTGATGTTTACCACCATCTTGTAAGGACTGCATTTAGAAAAGACAACCTTGAGTATTGAGTGATGTGGAAGGAAATTTGATTACTTGAAGTATACTACATAGTTAACAGGCTTAGCTGGTAACTGATGCCTTTCTCAAAGTTCAATTCTGCTTCAATCTGTATGTCAGTATCACAATTCCTTGAAAAATTCTCAACTCCTCCATTCCTCTTTGAGCTCTGTAGTTCATGGTTTCCACTGTCCTTTCCTTTACGGTGAGCAGCTCCATACTTCCCTTAGTTGACTTTCTACCTGTACTACATAGGCTGAGAAGCACTTGAAGATTCGTCAGGATGCAGAACAAAGATATTTGACCATGCTTGAGGGAGCCTGTAAGATGCTTGCTGATCAATTTATCGGAAGCGCAATTACTCAGTCAGACAGCCAGAAAGAGCCAGGTGCCAAAGCACCAAAAGGTGTTTCCACTGATCCTTTTGGGTTTTACACAGTACAAACAGCTGGCGGTGATGAACTGCATGTCCCAGGAGAAGTATCACCTATTCTCCATCACCAAGGAGCTGATTGTTCCACTGAAAGCTGCCTGACCTCACAAGAGAGTCTTGGAGGACTCACTATGGAGGGATCTCCATCTGGAGGAAAGAAAAGGATGAATTTGGACTTACCACTGCAATCATTAATTTGGGGTGGAGTAAATGTGAGATCCTCAGAGGCAAATGTGACCCACATGAGCCACTATAGCATGACTGGGAATGGTACATGGAGTTGACTATCATTTAGTTAAATTCTTGCTGATTATGTGTCATTATTCTGTTTACCCGAGGAGTTGCAATCTTTGTCATCTTTGCTAATCCTGTGCCTGTCAAAGAAGGTTCACATAAACTATGGGGAAATGACCTTTCGCAAATTGTAAATATGAAATTGCTAATGACCAATTAAATATTCAGCTGCTGATTATTCTCTAATACTCGCATTTTCCCTGTTGACTGGAGATAATATCTACTAATCCTGAAGAATTAGTATGTAATCTTCAGGCATGATGAGATTACCTAGTTCTTCCATTTTTCTGGCTTCTGAGATATATAAATGGTTATATTGACATTCTCTAACCAATGTAGCCATGTCTGTCCTGGGATACTTGTATGAATACTCCTATTTATTGATTGTAATTATTAGTAGACAAGTATATATTAGCAGATAGCATCTGTTAACACTGAACTAGAGCTGACAAGTTATGAGAGTTTGGAGATGGAGAAACCTTCAAAATTGATTCAGCAAACAGCCAGCTCTTGAAAATTGTGAATTGTCCCGATCACTTGAATACTGTCTGCAGGAATCAATGTGAAAAGTTGACAGCTTTATAATTAAGTCTTATAATTTTATTAATCACTTTATATTACAATTTCTACTAAACTAGAGATTATTTTTGTAATTATTTCTTTAGTTTGTAGTAATTATTTCTTTAGTTATTTTATTTTATTCTTTCTATTTTCTATTTTTAATTACTTATGTTTTTTACTTATTTCTATCTTTAGTTTTACTTTTATTTTTCTTTTTTCTTTTTATATTTTTTTTAATTTATGAAGGTATATGCTATCATTTTCTTTCTTTTTTAAATTTTTTCTTATTGATTTATTAAAAACAACTTCTCTGTTAATTACAGATAAGACTTCATTTTTTAAAGTTTCTCAAGATCAGCGGATTTTCTACTAAGACGTTATTATTTTTGTTTTGTTTTATTTTATTTTACTTTTAAGAAACTGGAAAAAAAAGTTACCCTAGTGTACAAAGTTTTCCGTTTTGAGAGAATTAGGAGAAGGTCATCAATTATACGCAGCTTTCTCTTTGTATTGATTTATTAAAAACTTCTCTATTAATTACGGAGAAGACTTCATTTTTTAAAACTTCTCAAAATAAGTGGATTTTCTACTAAGATTGTATTATTTTTGTTTTTTAATTTTATTTTACTTTTAAGAAACTAGAAAAAAAAAGGTTACCCTAGTGGACAAGGTTTCCCGCTTTGGGAGAGTTAGGAGACCGTCATCAATTATATGCAGCCTTCTCTTTGTAATGATTTATTAAAAACATCTTCTCTATTAATTACGGATAAGACTTCATTTTTTAAACTTCTCAAAATCAGCGGATGTTATTATTTTCTACTCAGATGTTATTATTTTTGTTTTGTTTTATTTTATTTTACTTTTAAGAAACTGGAAAAAAAAAGTTACCCTAGTGCTCAAGGTTTTCCACTTTGGGAGGGTTAGGAGAGGGTCATCAATTATACACAGCCTTCTCTTTGTATTGATTTATTAAAAACATTTTCTCTATTATTGATAAGACTTCATTTTTGAAACTTCTCAAAATCAACGGATTTTCTACAAAGACGTTATTATTTTTGTTTTGGTTTGTTTTATTTTATTTTACTTTTAAGAAATTGAAAAAAAAAACGGTTGCCCCAATGCATAAGATTTCCCACTTTGGGAGAGTTAGGAGAGGGTCATTAATTATACACAACCTTCTCTTTATATTGATTTATTAAAAACAACTTCTCTATTAATTGCAGATAAGACTTCAATTTTTAAAACTTCTCAAAATCAACGGATTTTCTACTAAAGCGTTATTATTTTTATTTTGTTTTATTTTTAAGAAACTGAAAAAAAGCTTCTGTGCACAAAGCTCCCTGTTTTGAGAAGATTAAAGGAGGGTCATTAATTATATGCAGTCTTCTTTTTGTATTTTATAAAGAGACTATTTTCGTGATTTGAATCCGTGATATCAATAAAATTCTATAAATCCTAAAGACAATAATTGACATTTAACAGAATGTTGAACAAAAGTGATCTATATTATTGATGAAGATATAGAGAATCTTGTTTTAAGATTACAAGTATTTGAATGAAAGATAGTGTGTAGGCTGAGTTGGAGTTGGACAACACTAACTCACTAACGAACAACTACAAGTTGTGTTGTATACAAGATTCCGCCCAATGGTGTTCCTGATCAAGCCATTCCTTATCCCGCAAATCCGAATGGACTCTTTTCAAAGATAGTTATCCAATTTTCCATTATTTAAACCATTACTTTTTAAATATTAGTCTCTTTTTATTTCATTATCATCGTTTATGTATTATTATAGAGGACTGACTCTTTGACCAATTCGTAAAGTTACTCCTTTATTACAAAGTCTTTTGAAGGGCTCAGTAATATCAGAATCACCAAATAATACTCTGAATTTGCCTAACATCGTGAGTTCAAATCTTAAAAAAATAATATGAGCATCGGGCCGTAATAAAGTACCCAATGGGCCTCATCTGCTGATGAAAGATAGAGTGGGGGTATATCTAGAATTTGGTGTTACAATCATTTACAAAGCCTTTTCGGGGCTCAGTGATTTAAATCACAGAATCAGTATCTTTGTAAACATGCAAAACTAAGGTTGTGTATAATTAATGACACTTTTCAACTCTCGCAAAATAGGGAATCTTATATATTGGGGTAATTTTTGAAAAATTGTTAAAAATATAAAGTCAGCTATTTTAAAAAATATTTTTAAAAATTTTGACTTTTTGGTAAAAGCTTATGGACTTTTCTGTTTATTATTATCAAAGTCTAAAAAGTATAAATAAAATTAAAAAGACAAAAAACATAGAAGGAATTTGAGAATAAAAAATAAACAAGAACGAAGGAGCCGCAGCATTCAAGTCCAAACACATTACAATCATAGTCTCATAGACAACGAACGCAAAACTTGTGGGCCCGGAATATTGCTGTCTAGATTCCGGTATATGGCCTGTTGTCTACTTCGTACGCTCAATTTTCTTTTTCTTTTTATGAAAAATAACCTCTAAATATATTATTTCATTATAGATTTGAGAGATAATAAATTAAAAAATATTTAATATTTTTAAATTTATTATCATTACATTTTAAAATAAAATCATAAGTATTTCTATCATTGAAAATAAGAACAATAAAAATTATTTTATTATGCTACAAAATTTTTATTTATGTTTTTAATAAAATTCGTTAATCAGAGTTCTTTCTTTTCATCTGAGTCATTTAGAAACAGTCTCTTTATTAGTTACGTGTAAAGTTGTATATTATTAGACTTCTCTAGATTCCGCGTATCAGTGAGATTTATACTGAATATTGTTGTTGTTGTTGTTATTACTCCGAAATTTTGAAATCAGTTTGATATTTAATCTAAACAATATGATTTTCTAGTTCAAAATAACATTATTTTAGAATAATTTTCTAAAATACTATCGTTTTAATTTATAAATTTCAAAATTTTAAAATTAAAATGATTTCTTTTTTTGGATATATTAGGTATCTCAGCTCAGCTGCTGATTGATCACTGGCCTTGCTTAGCATCAGGATCCCTAGTAGTTCCAACTCTCACACTGTCGTTGGAAACGATACGTCCGCAATTGATCCGACCAAGGAGCATACCCAGGAGATAGGAGATTATCAACAGGAAAAATTTCTCCTCTCTCTCTTTTTGTGGTGACTGAAACTCAAGATCTTCTACAAAAGAGAGTCTTAAATGAAGAGTTGAAACCAATTAAGTCATTCAACTTATTGCCATGTTGATTGCTTTGAATAACCAATAAAGTTGTTTCTTTATGATTATAAAGTAGGTACATATATTATGACTCTCTTCAGATTCTCGCAAAATGAAGAGTTTTATGTACTGAGTACGTCGACGTTGACGTTGTTGACGTTGACGTTAAAATTTCATTGTCTATTTTAAATATATTACTAATTATGTTTAAAATAATTTTTGAATTTAAATATGTGATTGTACTACTCACTAGCTCATATTGATTTGGACGCTTTGTCTCTTACATATGTTTTCATGTCTTCTGTTTTTCTTTTTCTTAAAAAAACAGTTAAATTAACAGCTCAACAAATTATAACAACAAAGAACAAACGTTGCTCATTGACACTTGTCTCTCTCTCCCCCAAGTTTCTTACGTAAAACAGACTCGTTCTTTTCTTTTCTTGTTAAAATTTTCCTGTTTAGTAATCGAAAGCATCTTTGAACCTGTAATTTGAGAATCCCGTCTGATTGTAATTTTCTGAATTCCGCGTGTTATTTTGGTACTGATTGTGGAAGTGTAGACAAAGAAAAAGGAGAGTACGTTAAGGAAGGAAGAAGACCCCGAGATTCTCGGGGGACACTGCGACCTGTAGATATAGATCTAATTCTGGCTGGTATGTACTTTAGATTCCTGTTCGTTTTCTGGGTTTTCTCTTTTTCTTTGTGATCATTTGACTTTTTCTATGCTTTCGCTTGTTTAGTTCGAATTTCATGTCCCACTTGTTGCTTCTTTTAAGTCGTTTTTTTTTTTTGGATATATGGTTTCGCGTTATTACTGTTTCTAGCCCTCTTCGTTTTTCAGTTTCTGGTTTTCTCAAACCCTAATTTCAGCAAGTTATTCGGGCTTGTGAGTCACTTGCGTGATATTTAGTTCATTTTTGTTTTATGTATCACGTGATTGTTAGTGATGATAAAGTAGTTTACTTGGGGTATAATCGTTAGTTGTTCGATATTTGAAGCGTTGGGAGGTTAGGCTCATAATGATATTAATGAGAATTTTTTGTGTGGACTTAGATACTTTTAGTACATTAAATTTTATTTTTACTGGTATTGCTGCTACTCCTCAATTATGCTGCTAATGTCTTTTCGTGTTACCATTTTGACCATCACCTAGTTCTTGTTAGTCCCAAGTCCAATCTGTGTTTAAGTATTAAGAATCAGCTTTTATATTTGGTTGTATCTTGATGTCACGTGCATCAAGTTTATAGTGTTTGGTCATTAGGAAAGGTTCTTTAAAACGTTGCTTGAAGATATGTAATTGCTGCAACTTTCTTCTGATGCCAGCTTTGGCTGAGATATCTATAATTCTGATTAATTGCGTCTTTTGTAAGGATGTTTAACTTGTTCCAAGTGTTGAGATCCGATCTCATCTTTCTCTAGCTCTCTTTGATTGTCATAGAAGATGGTTTGTTCATGATAAATCTTCTGATTTTTTTTCTGCTTCTGGTTGAATTCAAGTTGTTTGCATACAGACGAATTCAAATGTTTCAGCCAAAGGGTGTTCCGAGTTCGAGTTTGGTTGGTCAAAACTCATTAGTGCATGGTCAGCATATAGATTGTGGTGCTCTTGAAATGGACCCTGTCAGTGGAGGATGTGATCTCAGCAACAATCCTACTCTTGCTTCAAAGCAACGACTACGTTGGACTCATGAACTTCATGAACGCTTTGTTGATGCGGTGGCTCAACTTGGTGGGCCAGACCGTGAGTCTTCTCAAGCACTTATTGTTCTTTTGCTCTTGATTTGAATTTTTAAGTTTGTCGACCAGAGTAGGTCTCATTTTTAAGATTCGTCAGAAGCTCCTCTTCCATGGTTGAGAAGTGCCAATAAGTTAATGTAGTTATGCTACAAAATTCAGTTTCTCCTTTTTACATGTTTCATCCATGTTATTCAGTTCTTTATACATAACTTTACATGGTTATGGTTCTTGCTGGCCTTTTATACCTGTTAGATTATATATTGTTAATTTCTGTGGAATTTCTTAGCAGTTTAATACTTGAGTTACGACAGTGAACACGAAAACCTAGTTTTTCTTTTTTTCCCTGTGGTTAATTCATTCCACCTCCACTAGATAAGCGTTCAACTGTCAAGTTGTGGCTAACAGCAAGAAAATCTAATGGTGTTGCTTTTCCACCCACAAACATGGATGCACACTGGCGTAGAGGCATGAATGGAGAGACTTGCAAGTCTCCATAAGTGTGTTTACAGTATTCTCGTGCTAAAATTATGAACCGGGGAACTCAACACACTGCTTGTATACCCAAACTTCTTGTATTGTTGAAGTAGTCAGTTTATGATTTGAAGTGTATCAGAACTCCATAGGAAGTAAAATATAGTTATCTGTATGCAATGGGAAGATGTTAAAATAACTAATAAATTCCAAGTTGGAAGTGAGCAAAAAAATATAATGGTTTACATATGAGAAAGGATTCATAAATCATTGCCTTAAGGTTTTAGGTTAAGATATGAATCTTCTTATATATAAAATACTACTCTTAAAAATAAAAATAATTACGAAATTTCACAGAAGAGATGTCTAGATGATATACCTTTTTGACATGGATATTCTAAATTTTAATTGAGAAAATTGCCAACTAATATGAATATATTTATCTTTGGATACTTCATTTTCTTTTCTTTTTTTGTTTTTCCTTTTCCAGGTGCTACACCAAAAGGTGTTCTTAGAGTCATGGGTGTACAAGGTTTAACCATATACCATGTCAAAAGCCATTTACAGGTTTTCTAATTATAATACTCATCTTATATCATTAAATATATTATCCCCTTTTTCCTCTTGAATTCTCTGGAAATGCCAGTTAAGTTTCTAGCACTTATACTCCTCCATTAGTTCTTCTGACTTCGCTCTCATGATGCTTCCAGAAATATAGACTTGCAAAATACCTTCCCGACTCCTCATCTGATGGTAAGTCCATTTGCCAGTCACTCTTACTTATTTGTGGGCATGTAGAGGTGGATGGACATGCTAGGAGGCAATTTAGGTCTTAGCTAAACAAGATGAATAACATGACATGAAGTTATAGAGAGAAATTAGAAACAAAATATTGACAACATATGATGTTATCTAACTCGAAATTGGCATGATTTAGCCCCTTTTAAGCGAATTATTTACAGCATTTTACAAAAATTTCACATGAATTCTTAAGATAAATAACCAATACAGCACACGTGCTCTTATTGTATGTTAGAAGATACTGCACAGACTTTTGTTTTCTGATCCGAACATAAATTGATAATGCAAGGGAAAAAAGCTGACAAGAAAGAAACTGGCGATGTGCTCTCCACACTGGATGGTTCATCGTAAGTGCATTTGCCTGGCCTTTTCTTCTGTTCTTAATCACCTGTTTTAAATAGATAATGTGCAAAAATTTGGAAGTTTTGAACGGATATACAAGCAGAAAAACAGGAATATGTTATCCATTTCTGAGTTCATTTGCCCTTGCCCAAAACTCTTTAAAGTCTGATCCGGAGTACTTCTGTCTGATCAATTTGGGATTTGATTGTTGATTTTCTTCCTTCTGTCTTTTCTCAGCGGAATGCAAATTACGGAAGCACTCAAGCTGCAGATGGAAGTGCAAAAACGTTTGCATGAGCAATTGGAGGCATGTCTACTCGTTTGCATTCATGTTTAACATACTATTGAGTAGGAATGGCAACTAGAGCCTGGCCCGGTCCGGCCTGGAATCCTGGACTGGACTAAAATTAACTTGCCAGACACGGGTTGACTGAACTTTCAGCCAGGCTTGGGACTGAATGCCAGCCTGAACCTCTCCACCAAAACGACATCGTTTTGGTAGCAACCTGACCGGGCTTCGGGCCAATTTCCATCCCTATTATTGAGCAATAACTAGTGTTTCTTTTACAAGGACTCTTCAGTTATCAGCTTGAGCTTATGCTGTTCTACTTGACTGGGGGGAAAAGGTTAAATTAGTCAAGAACCATTTGAAATAGCTATAGGGATTTTGGTGAGATTTGACATTGCTTCTCCTGCTCAAATTTTTCCATATTTTCTTATCTTTTATGTTTGGTTTAATAATCAAAGTTTTTAGCATTTTAAATGAAAAGGCGAAAATTATTCATAGAACAATATTTCTTTATTTTGTTGCTTTAGTGGACCAAGTGGGTCTTAGTAGAATTATGTAGTTTATTGCATTTCCGCATTTTTCAGGGATTTTAATATCCTAAAGTATTGTCAATCCTCCTTCCAACCAGGTCAATTCGAGAAAATCCAGGGATGTCATTAATATCCACATTTCAGTTGTCATATGGTCTTAGTATTTTCTTGATCAAGGTGCTGTTACTTTTTCTGAAGTTCTCACATGTTGAAGTATAGGAAAAGGCCTAAGGTACATGCTTAACAGTTAACAGTAAAGGGAAGGCAAGTAACATATCAATCGTACATTCGGAAAATATATTGGCTTACTTGCATTAGTTACGGGATTTAGGCTGTTTAATGGCCTATGGTACATTATGTTACTTCAGTTATAGTTCTACCTGTAGGCAGATTTCCATATTACTTGTAAGTCATAATATCAGCATGTAGGTATTATTGGTTATACCGTTGGTTATATCATTAGCAATCAAATTTGGATGCTTTGTGGACAATAGGTACAGAGGCAGCTACAATTACGCATTGAAGCCCAGGGTAAGTATCTGAAGAAGATAATTGAGGAGCAACAACGACTTAGTGGTGCCCTTGCAGAGGCTCCTGGCTCAGGGGTTTCTGGACCAGTGTCAGGTGACAACTGTCCAGAATCTGACAAGAACGACCCAGCTACACCTGCCCCTACTTCTGAGTTACCCTTCCAAGATAAGGCTTCCAAGGAAGGAACTGCAGCTAAGAGCCTTTCCGTTGATGAATCATTCTCATCTCAACATGAACCATTGACTCCTGATTCACGTGGTAATGTTGGTTCTCCAGGTGAGAGCCCTAAACTCGAGAGATCAATGAAGAAACAGCGCATAAGCATAGGAGTAGCTTATGATAAGCCAGAGATGGGGCTCACACACCAGATCCTGGAGTCGAGCTTAAATGCATCGTATAGACCGCACTGTCTGCCTGATTAGAGAGCCCTTCATCTGGATTATCTATGGGGAATAATGATTAGATGGAGAAGATTTCAGGCACAGATTTGTATATTTCCGTGTGGCATGGTATTTGCTCTTATTGACCACCATCTTGCCATGCCTGTAAAAGGATGAACTTTTAGTCAGATTGTAGAACCTGTTAGTGTTAGATGTTTGAGATAATTAGGTTCGGGGAAAGATGTCTCTGTAATTTCACAAAAAACCTTCTTAGATTCCTGGTACATGTCCAGAACTTTGTGAATCGGAAGTGGTTTGTTTATTTAAAGATTGTGTTAACTAATGACTGCTCTGTTATTTCAAGAGATTTTAAATGAGGGACAATGGTAAAATTTGTGGCTGGAAGTTGCTGAGAATAAGAAATTGTTGTTTGCTAGCCCCTATTCATTTCAACAACGGCAAGACTCATGAATCAGTTAATTAGAAAGATTATGAAGTTTGGATTGGATTCGTCTAGTGATGCATTTATGGCTACACGAGCTGCTAAGCCGTAGAGTTGACCAAAAAGCATGTAAGCATAATTTTACAAAGGCTTAAATAAATGCTGGAAAGTATAGGATATTACACAAACACACACTGATTCAGGTGTGTGCCAAGCCAAACATATACAGTTGGAGAAGGCAACGATGCAGCACCAGACCTTAGGAAAACAAATGCCTACAAGCTACAAATGTGAAAAGTGTGGATAAGCTGCTACAAGAATAAAAATAGTTCCACAGGAATGCCTCGCTCATACTCACGAAGAGTTATGTCTCTGATGGTTTACTCGCCTCGGAAAGCAATCGCGCAACCGCTTGCTGAAGGCCTCAAGTTTTTCAAGTTTCTCACCTTTGAGTGTCTTTGCAGATAATGCATCTTTCTTTTTCTTTTTCTTCTCTTTTACGATGTCTGGAGATATATGTTGCACAGTTCGTAAAGGTGTTGCAAGCACTTTTAGAGCCATCTATTTACAGAAGAAAAGCACAAGATCAAGAATGAGACAGTGCAAGTGAGTTCGTGCATCAACATAACCTACTATCCTGGTTATTATGATTCATGATTCCCTAAAAGCATTCAACTATTATTAATAGGCACAACAAAAGGGTATGAAAGTGCTAGTGTCCGAAGCCCTTAGGCATACCATTTTTATAGTGAAACTCAACACAAGCTAGCTAGAGAAAGAGAGAGCCAGACCTCATGGCTGTTATCACCACCGTTGCATTCAGCAAAAGATTCATCATCACTGCCTCCTATGGAAGAACATCTTCCCCAACTCTCTCTGTTTGAGCTTGTATATGAGCAACATTCCTCACTTGCTCCGTTTAGTTTATCCTGATATCCATAATTATAGAGAACTCCATATGAAACAATATGTTATTTGTCATTTGCTACTCAAATAATAGCAACTGTCCTCTTGGAATCCCAAGACCAACGAAAAGTAGAATATTAAAGCAAATTGGAATTGTGTGCTGGCTCCTTTAAAATGCTGTAGAAGGATCAGTTAATTATTTAGTGAAAAAAAATTAAGTAGCAGCTTGATTCCAAACCAGAGTAAGAGAGCTGTGGTAAGCAAATCAAAATTTCGAAACTGGTTAAATGAATTCTATGATGACTCCAGACTCAGTTCATCAACGGTTTTGGTTCCAATTGAAATTAAGAAGAGTATCTACAACACAGTTCTCCATCAGAGCCTCCAAAGAAATCCATGTTTTCCCATTCACTTATTATACATGTCATCTAAAAAGCCATTTACATGACACACAAGTTACAGCAATTCACATTTCAAGCAAAAGTTTATTTGATTTGGTGTTTCCAGAATCACTTTAAGAGATTATTATAAGTTGAGCGGCAAGGTCTTACTCCTTGGCATTCTCCTTTGTGTGTCACAAGATAAAAAGCTCAAGACATATTCTAAAGAGATTCGTGCTTTTTTTCCCTCTAAGTAATCAATTTTGGAGCAAAAAGTTTATCTAAAATATGTCTATAATACCACTGTTGTCGCCACTCCATCATCACTTATGAGCTAATTAAGTGGCAAACAACTGGTATAAGTTCTATTCTTAAGTGTGAAATGAGACCATTGAGGGCAACAAATATCAATTGAGATTCACATACAGATGTGAAGTCACCAAGTTTTCTAAAACCAAAGCCATAGTGCTTGTCAAAGATGACGATTTGGCAAAGATGGTTGGGAGACCAAATCGTCCTCTACAATTAAATGTGTTTTGTATTAGCAATGCAGGCAAAACATGCCTCTTTAGGCCATGATCACAGCCAATCAAGCTAATAAAATGGTAAGTTCATCTCTCTGCAAACTCATGGTCACAATTCATTTGACTTATAGTCATATTTTATGATGAGCAACACAGAGGATATCCAAACGAAAGCCTAATTTATCGTACAATCTCTGTTTCTTACAATTGATATATAAGACCTAATCCCATTGAACTTCATGCTAGTACTTGTTGAATGTCTTTGAGATTTAGGATTTAATATAGAAATATTATATGCATGCTCCTCAGCATAAATATAATTTTAATGATGTGTATTTCATCCTATAAATAGGGATTTCTTGTACTGTTCAACACATGCAAAACCCTAGTAAAGATGCAGCAGGCTGTGTGTAAGCGGATATAGCTTTTACAGCCAAACCACATAAAACTTTGTCTAAATTCTCTCCTTCCTTTTCTCTACTTTCAATTTCACAGTAACAATTAATATCACCTGAAAATTTGAAGGCTCCTCCGAGCGAATCATATGCTCTTCGTCCAAGGAGTGCTGCATCAACCAACAAACTCTAAATTTATTTAGGTCAAAGATCCAACAAATAAGAAGTATGTGTGCATGAATGAAAAGATACATACTATTACACAGGCATCTGGGACAACCTCACAGAGAAGTTCGCTTACAGGTTTTTCAGTCAGGATACTTGGAGGAGCACAAGATGAACTTGCAGCATCAATGCAGGACGAACGAAGGCCTGTTATTATCTGATACAAGAGGCTCTAAGAAAAACAACAAGGTCAAGGCTTGTAAGTTCTAGGTTGACATTCTTTGAAGGGGAAATTAAGGAAACACACCTAGGACAAGTTAATAGCTAGTCGTTCTAGCATAAAAAGGGATTTCAGACACCACATCT
Source organism: Erythroxylum baracoense (assembly GCA_025629805.1). Taxonomy (NCBI): domain Eukaryota; kingdom Viridiplantae; phylum Streptophyta; class Magnoliopsida; order Malpighiales; family Erythroxylaceae; genus Erythroxylum; species Erythroxylum baracoense. The sequence goes on along the minus strand of JAOTAY010000189.1, from coordinate 4,397,557 downwards.
GTGAGCAGCACTTTACATAAGTAACCATTGGTTTTGAAATGAAGCATTGAGTTAACAATATTACCTTATAAAATTAACATCACTCATTACACTTCGATTGAAGAGCTTGACAGAACGGTAGAAAATTACACCACTTTTGCAAAATGCATGTCAGAAATCAACTTAAACGAGTTCTTCTGGAGAAGATTTAACTTTAATATAGACACCAATAATAATGCTAGTCTGACACAAGGAACCATAATGCATCTACATGCAGAGAAAAGGTTCTACAGGACTATGTTGCTTGATTTTTAATTTCGTTTTTGGCCCAATTTCAAGATTTTCAAACATGTACAATATACAAATATCTGTCTTCTTTTTCATGCACTTTTCACTAGTTTATCTTCAACTGTTCCTTTTCATTTACCCTTATAAACACCAATTTAAAATTACACTGTTTTGTTAGAGAAGAAAAAGTCACCTCATCCATGCCAGTGTTGACCTTCAAATCTCTTTGATTATAATACTTCTCCATCTTAGTTGAGAAAATAGAACTTCGAGGAGGATGAAGTACATTTAAGAAGAAAATGGAAACTGAATCATAAAAGAACTGTGGCCTGGAGGAATTGTGATCACCATCAAATTTTATCAAATTTTTGTCCCCCTGTACAAACCATATACATGGTTATATCTTCAGATTTTCACTAATTTAAGAAAAGTAAAAGATCTTTAGAAAGGAAAATTACCACATAGGACTTAAAGATGATGTCAGAGTGATGGGATTGGATGAACTTGTCCTCACTACCATGTCCAAATAAAGCAGGAATGAATGATTTGGGTGCAACCTGCATGTCATAGAGAATGAAATATTGCTCCAAACAATAAATAAAATGCATCAATCTAGATTGTCATACTTAGTGCAATATCAGATAATCATTGTCAAGATAAGTTCTACAATCAGAAGCCACTTGTTTACAACTCAACAGATAAATCCAAGTCTTTGCTGGTCTAGATGATTATATCTCCTAGCTACAAATCAGCATTGATGAAGTAAAAGAGGAACAAACCTTTACACAGTTTAGATCCATGATATCAAAATTTGCTTTCTTCATAATTACTCGGCGCATGTATTGCACTGCCACCTTAACCTGATTACAAGCAAAGTTAAGAAAGTTTTCATTTTAACCAAGAACTAAACAAGAAGTTAAACTGGAAAATTCTAACTTTAGATCCTGGAACGCCAGAAACTTCTTTTTCTCTAAGCTTAAATCACATGCAAGAATGATTAGTTATATAGGCAACTGAGCAAATTATCAAGGACTACACCATAAGTATACTCAAACCAACTACTTGAACAGCAAATCTGATAGAATAAACAATGGTGCAAATTTTAGAGGCTTACAAAGCTAAACAGTTACTGCTAGAGTGTCGTATCTAGATAATATACGATTCAAATTGTATCCACCTAGAGAATACCAGCAGAGTAACCCAACAAAACATAAATGCTTACATATCAAGTGATCAAATAAGCACATGAAAATAAAAAATCAAAGATATAACCCCAGGCACAAGAATCACATTGATGTTCTCATCCTTTCCAAGATCATATACATAACACTAGACTCTCCTGGGCTAAGGAAAAAGGAAGGAGAGGTATGGAGGCCAGACATACTGTGAATTTTGGAAGCCGAATTTTGTAAACATCAACAAGTTCCATCATTAGGTCAAATAAATTTGAAAAGGCACTATCCAAAACCATTCCAGCTATGGATGGGTCTTCTGCTCCATAAAGAAGGCTGCATTATGTCATAAATATGTCACTCAACATTTTACTGAAGCTGCAATTGAAAATTAACATAACAACCTAGTATAAGAAACAATAACAACAGTAAAAGAAAACAGCATAGTTATGATAAAGCACCTAGTGACTGCACCCATGGATCGTCCCCAAAGCCCTATACGTGATATCTGTTTGTTGCTTCTTAGATATGAAACTACAACTTTGAGGTCCTCTTTCTGCCATTTAAAGAACGAAGGAAATGGGACAAAGCATTTAAGTCACAAGAAAGTAAAAGCTAGTTACAAGAGACTATTTAAAGCCAAATATGGTTGCATACCTCATGCCAACCAAGGCTGACGTAGTCACCATCAGACAAACCAGAACCGGAAAAATCAAGGGTGAAACAAGTGATATTTGATGGAAGAAGAACTACTGCAGCTTCATTTGCATCTGCTCTACAACCACTGCATTACGTATATGGTCAAAACTGAGTGAGTTTCCACCTTTATTTAGTATAAGAACTCTCTCTTAAAGAAAGTTGAAACAAACTTCAAAATTTTTACATAATTAAAAGCAAGGAAAGAATATAAGCCTAAAATACAGGCAGAACCCCTAACAAATGTTATACAAATCCAGTGTGCAGTTAATTTTATATTTACTGTTCTAAATTTTATAAGTTGAAGTTTATCCAAATGGAGAAGAGCACGACTAGTTTCTACCTATTTCCATGACAATATATAACGCAAGGAAGAGGAGTATCTTCAGGGAAATGTGAAGGTACGTAATGGCTGCATTGTAAGGTGTGGCCTCTTTCGTTTTTAAGCTGCAGGAGTTAAGCCAAAAACAAAAAACATAAAGCAGTATAATTAAATACCATCACGAAAGTGCAGATAATTGAAAGTAGGAAATTACGGAGGGAAGGAATTAAAGAGTGCAAACGGACGTCAAAACATGTCCATACTTGCCTCCAAGTCTATTCTCTTGTATGCTCTGCCTGCGAGAGTGAAATCCCTCTCCCACAAATAAAGATCTGGATTATAGTCGGCCCTATACATCCAGAACAGTAAAAACAAGAAAGCCAAGAATCAGAGAGAGAGAGACAGATAAAGTAAAGAGGAAAAAATTCGCCAATAGGTACCTGGGAGGGCGGATAACAAAATTGATAAACTGTTCAATCATGTCCCACGGTTGCTCCTAACAACGAGGCACTCCAGAGCATCTCCCCTCCATGAAATAACAACTCCTAGTGGAGAGATGCCATGAAACTTTTACATTTGCTTCTTACTCTACCATTGTTTGTTGGTGTTTTTGCTTTTGTTTATCTAAGAGTATTAAAAGGTGTAGAAATGTGGATATTCTTTTGTTTTATGTGGAAATCCAGCTCAGGAAAAGCAAAAGAAAGATTCTGGGGAAAGTGTCTCTTCTGGGAATCTATGGAAGAGGGAAAAGGTCGGAATTTTTGAACAATTCAGAAGCCTCAAAGTTGGAAACTTATTTTCAACTAACGGCGCAACCAATCGCAGCTCCTGCCGCCCTCTTTGCCTTATTCTCCAATCTGAAGAACATAAAAGGACACAAGGAGGTGCAAAAACAATAGGGTCGTCAATGAGTTTATACTAATATGAAGATGTCCACACAAAAAAAGAAAAAGAATCAAGAATTTCAACATATAAATCAAAACCCAGATCTCAAATCTCCAAGAATCAATAATTACAGTGCCATTTCAAAAAATTAGAACACAAATCACCAAGAGATCACAGAAATGTTGAATCTTTAACAATTCAAACCACCTGTCATCACGAAAAAACACAAAAGAAGAAGAAAACAACCAAATGTATATTACGGAAATACAAATTGAACATGAAGAAGATGACGAAAAAGAACCAACTTCATCTCCAACCCATCATAGAAAAATTGGTAACATAGTGAGGAAAACGGAAGAAATTAGAAAGAAGAAAAGGAAAAACAATGAATGAGAACAAAGTGTTGGTTTACCAGGTGACGCAAGTGGATGAGGTTCAGAGCGATATCGAAGGGATGGAAAAGAGAGAGTTCCAAGGACGAAGAAGAAGAAGAAGAAGAAGCAGAGAGACACGGGACATTACGGAGAGGCACGTACGCACGCTGTCACAGCAACACAACAGCAAAGCCGCTACGAGTCCTTTTCAATTTTTTAAATATTTCTGCTTTTCTCTGTTCTTTCTTTTTCTAACTGTGTTCTTCTTCGTATGTTTTTTGTTTTATTCGGATGTTTCATGTTGCTGTAATAATTAAATATTTTGAATTTTATTTAAAAAGATTCTCACATTCTTTTTAAGCAAAGGCAAAAAAACAGAAAAGTAATATGAAATTATGCCTATTAACACTCCAAGAACAGCCAAATAATTTAGTAATAAATCCCATATAAAGTCTAGAGACCCACCATATTTTTAAGCTCTCAACTACCTAGTCATAGCAAAAATGGTCAATCTAGCCCAGTCTAGCTCAAAGTTCACATAGCTGACTCAGTTAATGGGGTTTAGATTTAGGTTTGAGTTTTTTTTTTCTAAACTTTAGACCAGATTTAAACTCGGATTACCCAACTTGATCAAACCTAAAGTCTAAAATTTTTATATAAAATAATGTTTTTAACTTTAAAATTTTAAATTTAATCGAGCTTAAACAAACTTTGGACCAGAGAAACATGCATACTGAAAGTAACAAAAAGTTTTTCGAAACTAATATTTCTTGATAATATGGAAGGCACTAGAAGGGGGACTTACCATTCAGCTGACGAAAGGGAAATGTCATCAGGGTTGGAAATAGTGTTCGGGACACTCAACCAATGTCTTGGTATATAAAAAGACAAGAAGGGAAGCTTCAATCATCTTGCATCGGTCAGATTTAAGTGTGAAATACGAACAAGAGAAACATGGGTTTATGTAGAATCTGTCTTACCTTTTATTCACCAAAGGATAGGCCGGAGTTTTCATGGTACAAGGCTAGGCAGAAACCTAATCGTTTGGACATTCACCTGATCTATCTCTAAACTCATTTTCGACGCCTCAAGATGGTGGAAATCGCTGATACTCCAACCCTAATTGGGAAAAGTTAGAAGAAGAATTGTGGGAATTGGGATTTCGTTTTCCCATTTTGATCTCAACGATAGGTTTTAATTTGTGCATTGAAGCATTAAGGTTTTTGTGAGACTGGTTACTTGGGTGTGACGTTGTCGTTTTTTGGTTGATGGGTAAGTCTTTTGTCTCCCCCAAATTTTGTATTGCTCCTTTATCTTTAATCAATATTATTTAATTTCTTAAAAAAAACTCGATTGGACTCGAGTTCAAGCCTAAAGTCTAAGACCTTATTAGGCTTCAAGACTGAGCTCAAAATTGAACTTACAGTCCAGGCCCGAATCCAACCCAGCTCATTGCCTTCCTTATTACTACCTAATCAAACTCTTTGATTTTGCTAAGGTCCTTTTTGGATAAATAAATATAAAATTAAATTAATTCAATCTCAAATAAATATTTGAAATGTTAAGTTTTACTTAATATAAAGAAAAATAAAAAAGGATTTGAAAGTTGATAATAAAAAGGACAAGTGTAAGACCTTCTTTTCAACGTTTGATAGACATCAATGTTGCACAACTTTGGCAATATGATGGTGGCATGTTTTTGCAAGAGTAGAAAATTGCTTAAGTCACTAAAAGCTAAAATGTGTGCAAGCTGTCCATTTCGGCAAAATGCAGCCATATTTGAAAATAGAATGATCGTGGCATCATAGCAGTTGAAAATTTTAGGTTTGGGACAAGCTAAAGACCACTTTAACTTTTAGTCGTGATAGTTACAAAATAGCAGTTATGGAATGACGGTTATTTTCGGTTATGTTAGTTTGTCAATTATGTTAGTGTAACTTGTTTGTCCTAATCTGAATGTTTGAAAGAATCATAATATTTAAAACATCTGCAATTTTAAATTTAGGATAAGTTTAACATGAAAGGACATGATAGTTGGTGAAAAAATTGTTGAAACTTATCCAAAATTGTTGCTTATATATATTTGTGTGTGTGTGTGTTGTAGGCTAGAAAATGGGTTGATTTTGCCTCTTTCTATACCTCATTTTGTGTAACCCTTTTTATGAGACATCAATAAATGTGTTTTACACATATATGATCTAATTCGTTGTTATTTGCTGTGTAACACCCCACCTCCGCCGAACCCGATATCGATGGTGATACCCGGATCCGAGCCCCGCGAGGGTGGCGTGTCACATCACTTAACACATCACTAAACACTTTGCAAAAGTCGGTATGATTTTTTTTTTTTTTAAAACACTTTTAAACGTTTTACACTCGTCACTTCTGTATGCTCACTTTTTGAAACACTTTGTCACTTAAACCAAAAAGCAGAACACTTATAATGCACTGGAAATCAAAAATACTTTTATTAGCCACTTGGGCCCATTTTCAATTTCACAACACAATGTTTTTC
>JAOTAY010000189.1:4368189-4388322 GCA_025629805.1 Erythroxylum baracoense | reverse complement strand
GCAGCTCAAATCTTTCAACTCTTTCCTAGATTCCTGCATCTATCAAAAACATACCAGAAGCAGTATAGTTCACAGAAATCATGACAAATCAAAGGCATAATATTAAGCATAATGTGCACAATTATCATCTTATCATTATTGGTGGAAAATAGAATTCATCTCTTGCTTTAATACACATCCATCTCTCCTGTTCTTTTCAGAATATAGATATAATAACCCTGTGTTTTAGCTATATGTTGCCTGCGTTTGCATGGTTTGGTGGAATTGGGTTATGCAATAAATTGATGGGAGGAAAAAGACCTGTCCCACCAACACATGGACTTGACAAGCTTTGGTTACTATTGTCTGGAAACATGATTATTAAGAGAGCAGCAGTAATTGCAGAACCTGTGGAGAGAGGGACCAAAATAGCTGGGGAGGTCTTTGATATCACTTTCATCATGAAGAGGGACTTGAGATGTCCCTATTAGCTTCATCATTAGCCTTTTAAGTGTCTCTCCACGTCCTTTCATGTGATTTGTTGAAAAATATCCTGTTTTAGAGCAGACCCCGTAAAAAGAGAGCAACTGTAGCGGTAATCAGGATGATCCGCAAGTCAATAGCATTTTCATATATGATACTGCTCTTCAAAATTAGGTGGTCATTAATTTAATATAATTTTCATAACTTAAGTTCAAATTTTCATGACTCCAAATTTTATTAGTTCTGAGCCAATATCTTTATACAAGTTTCTTGATCTTTAACGTTTTCCAATTTGGAAATTAGCTTCTTTTTCTTAAATATATTACAGTTGAAGAATATTTTGATGCCGTAGGAAGCAATTATCCAGCTACGATTGATAGTATAGTACCTCTCTAACTATATATATGTTTTCTTCCAATTTTCAGTTTTATCTTCTTTGCATATATATGTTTTCCTTTTTTACCTTTCTTACAAAAGTTCCTTTATATAAATGTTATTGAATCTTTCTAGTTAAGAGAGGATCATTATCATATCGAACAAACTAGAAAATATGTTGATTGTAAAAAAATTCACTCATAAATTCAACTCATCATATAAAAGGATGGTAAATATTCGCAGTCTGGAGCACACACGATTAATTAAATTATTGCAATCATCACAACGCAAGTGAAGAAGGTAAGTAGTTGATATTGTAGACTATAATGTTAGTCTAAGCAGAGAGAAAAGGTTGAAGAACAAGAAAGAAATAGTATAAAATATCAAAGCAACAGACACAATTTGACATGGGGTACACACATATCAGCTTATTTATTTCCAAAGTCGTCAATGACATCTAAGGTACAGATACACGCCTCACTCAAACACAACACACAAATTATAAGGAAAAGCTAAAAATATTTGTCTCAATCACATACAAAAAAAAAAAAAGAAACAGCATATGCTAAGGTCAAAAACCTTAACGACATTCAATGAAATAAAAGAGCAACAGTTTTCAGGAGTCGTGGTCCTTCACACCACCTTTTGTCAATAAATACGTACAGCTTATGATACAACTGGATACACCTAGTTGCCCCATAAACACTTGCCTTAGTCTTGGACTGTGCCCTTTTTGGTACTGGAAAATAAGTTATATATGTATTATATATATATATATATACACACACACAAACACATAAGTATATATTTGTAAAACGACTATACGCAGGGACCCCTTGCTCCCCAGATCATGCAATTATTAACAATTAATACGTCATCTTCAGGATATACGTGTATTTTCATCTTAATTAAGGAGCACATGGACGCCGAAATTTGTAGAGCAGAAACCAAATAAATTTTAGAACTCTTAATTGTAGAATTAGTTTATGAAAAATTTGGAGCTTCCGGGATCAAGACCCCATTGGTCTCCTTGGCTCTACACTTGCTTGGCTTCACATAATAATAGACAAATGAGTCAAATTAGATCAGTAAATATACACCATGTAATGAGCGTAAATTTATATTAATTCGAGCAATTTGAGCGTTTTCCCGTCTATCTAGGAAAGACAATAAGATAAGCCTATGGTGCACGAGAAAGAAAGCGCCGAAAGAAAATCTTAGCCAAAAAGATAAAATTAGTTTTAAACCCGTGATTCTTAGAATGAAAAGGAGATCAGAAAAGGTTTTTGGATATTTAGAGCTACTTTGTTAGGAGAAATTATAATAAATTCAAGTGACTGAGAAAAAATAGTATTTTAAACTATAAAAAATTAAAGGATTAAATTACAAATTCTATGGGGGAAGGTAAATACTCTGACTATATTTTTGGCTTATTTAAAGAGTAACAAATAAATTAATTACTTATTTTGATAAATAATTATATCAATTATATATAAAAATTACAAAATAATCATAATAATAATTAAACAACAAAAATAATTTATAATAATTTGGTCATATAATTTTTAATCTATGTTTATTTTTCGAAATTCACTATTGTCTCCTTTAATAAGTGACGAGAACTCTTTCATACATATATATATTCCTTTAAATGAAGAGAAACTTTTACACATCTTTCTTTTTTAAGGTAAAGACGTATCTTTTTTTTTAGTGCAGATGAACCCTAATTATTTAATTGCTCTCAATTGCTATATCAATCTCTCTAATATAATCTAGGAATTCCTTTTTTGATCATATAGAGCATCAAAGGCTCATATCATATTTACAGATACAAAAAATGTAATGAAACTATCTAAAATCTTTTTTTCTTTAAAAACTAATTCTAGTATCAAAGATCATTTTTGTAACTCATATATGATCTATTTATATTGAAAATAATTAAATATATTTGTTAGAGATGCAAATTAAATATTATAATCGTTGGCAACAATGGCACTAGTTGATCAATGTGTAAAATTGCTTGACAAATGCGTGACATTAGTCAATTAGTATATTAATCAGTGTTTTTCCTCAAACTCATGTTACATAAAATATTTTTCTTTCAAGGACACTCCATTTTTAAACCTTAATATAGTAGACCTAAGTCTAACATAGGTTGATCAAACATCTCAAAACAAATTATTCAAAAAAATTTAAATTCTTTGAATGATCAAAATATAGTCATTTGATAAAAGCTTAATTCAAAATTGTTTATAAGTATTTTGACCAATCATAAAACTTACACAAAATTTCCTCTTGATCATAAAAATATTTATGCATTTTACACACAACAAAATATATTCATGTATATTGAGGCTCTAAACTACTAAAATGATTAATATAAGGTTATAAGAAATATTAAAATAACTTATTATATGTATAGTAACTTTAATCTTTCTTGTTTATCCACTTGGCTTAAATTATTTTGAATCTTTCTTGAATTGCATATGGACTTTACTTTGCTCACTTTGTTCATTCACTAAACTTGATATTTGATATATTACTTGATTTTATTATAACGTAGTTACTGATATGACCAAAATTAATTTCATTAATAGCAATACACTTTGTTATTATTAAAAGTATAGGTTTAAATCTCACTTGATCTAACAATCTCTCTCTTTTTTATGATAGAATATATTTGGTGATATTGGAGGAAATAAAGGATAGTGAACAAACAATTAATATGTTAAAGTAATATGTAATATAGATCCTTCATTAATTCATGCATAATCAAGTACGAATGATCAATTTTCAATATCACTACTCTCTCTCCCCCTTTTTTGTCAATATTAAAAGGGTGATATATAAAGTTACAAGTATCAAAAGAAAAAATAACTTTCCCCTCTCTATTTACAAAAAAACAAAATCTATCATATGGGTAAAATGCACATGTAAAGTGTTTATCAAGAAATTAACAATTTTCAAGGAGCTTATATTACCAATTTAAAGATTAATATATCTTTCTCTCTTTAGATACATAAAACAATGCTCTCTTACCATAAATATGTATGTCAACTTAATATTCTCAAATTTCATCTATGAATGTACGAGGTTACCTTCTTTTATGTAGCATAACAGATTACCTCATTTTCGTCCTCACTTGGTTCAATAATTAGTCTTTTGACACTAATTTTTGCACTTAACTCATCATGATTGTCCTTTTGAAACTAATTATTAGAGATATTGCAATTTTTTATCGTTGATACCAAAGGAGATGATACTAATTGTTGGTACTCATTTGATATTTAACATACAAGGAAAGCAATTAATAAATTTTATAAAACTATACAAACTTAGGTCTTTATAGGTTAGCTCTTAATTTCTTTTTAGCTCGTCTCCTAATGGATTTACTTAACAATCAATGTTTTAAAAAGTAAAGTTTATGTATGCCCATAATTACTAAAGAATTGACATCGCTCATTAAAATATTTGAATCTATATATATCGTGTGAGTAAAACCTATGAAAATATGGTATGTATGAAGTTTTAGGTATTCTTTGGATATAATAATGAATGGGAGCAATCCTTTGAATATGTGTGGGATTGAATATTCTTCTTATATGATTATGAGACCTAGCATATAAATTGGCAAGAGATGTATTCCTTCAATAAAAATATGACCTATGAGAATTGCAAACACATACCATACGCTTGTATGGTGGCATATAATAATTAGGAGCTTGTTTAATAATAAAAAGACTTATATGAAATAGGAAAATGTTATATAATTTATTGGTTTGGCCTTGCATTAAAATTATATATATTTTACCATATGAATCATATACTCTAAGTTTAGAGTATGAATAATATATAAATGCATAAATTTTCTTTTTAAGTTGGGACCTAAAAGATGATGCATAATCATTTAACCTTTTTTAAAATTAAATAATAATTCATTGCCAAAGAAATAAGATCCAATAGTGCAACAATAACCTGATCATTAAACTTTTCAAGAATAGAATTGGAGTCTATATGCTCATGTGATAACTTAAGCAATAGGTAATCACTATGTGCATAATTTCTCTTTACAAAAATAGTCTTGATATTGGATGGTTCACTTTAATATGTAAAACTAATATATATAGATATATATGTATGTATGTATCATTTAAGCCCTATTGGTGTTTAAGCAAGATATTAAAATTTTCACTTAGGTAATGATTTGAGGACATTGATCGCTTTTTTCAATGCCTCATTTTATGCATCAAATCATCCATTTTATCATTGTTAAACACTATACTTTTAGAAACTATCACATTATACATTTTTTTTAAAATTCCTCATTCTTATTCATGTATATATTTAAGAGTTTATTGGCCTTTTATATTTGTAAGACACTTCTTTCACTTTCATGCTCATAGCATTTAGGTATTCAACTAACTCTCATATGAAAGTTTAATATTGCAATCATCATTATTATCACAAAAATGTGAGAAAGTGAGTACCTCACCATTGTTGACCATAAAACAAATGCTTTCCATCTCAATATTAGATTCTTCACTCACCAAATTGCTTATATTATCTAATGTAGCCTTTGGTGCTTTGTCATGTTATGTTCCTCTTTCTTGTTCTTTTCACCGATTTCTTTCTTCGTCACTACATTTCTTGATTAATTAGTATCATCAAATATAATTCTAAGTATGTAAAATATCATAAGTATTTTCATACAATGACATTATATTTAACAAAATTTTCTTAAATAAATCAAGAATAACAATCATTGTCTTATTATTTTCATCATGGATATCCCACTTTTTTTTCTATAATTTCCTATGGATTAAAATTTTCAACCATAAGAAAAACTTTTATCCTATTTTTTCAATGCAAGTAATCAGTTATATGAAAAATGAGGCAATAGTAATATCTTAGCCCTCTTGACCAAAAAGAAATTTGAAATGTGTTATTTTTTTCTTTAATCAAATTTTGTTAAAAATTTATATGTAATGAATAACGCCTACTTTGAACAAATTGTTGGTATTTGAGAAAACATAGATTGTTTGTTCTAATGAATGATTTTATCAATTTCATATTTGAAAATTACTAAGCAGTCACAATAATTATTAAAGAGAGTAGAAAAACAAAAATAAAATCAATTTATAGTGATTCAACTAAACAACTGTTGATTTGTGTACACTTTCAAGCTCTCCTTGAGAATTCACTATCATCTTCCTCAATAGGTGAAGATAAGTATTATATGAATGCTTTTTCCTTTGAGTGAAGAGAAACTCTTACACTTCTTCCTTTCTTAGGGTGACGAGGAATCCTTTACATATATTCTTTTGTTAGAGATGAAGATGAACTCTAACAGTTAATTATTCTCTTGATTGATATCTTAATCACTCATTAGAATACAAAAACTCCTCACATACGAATGAAGTGAAAATAATTCTTGATCATACAATGCACTAAGGGCTCATATCATGCTAACACATATATAAATGCAATAAAATTCTATTAAAAGCTTCCTAAGTCTCTTTTAGTGTCAAAGACCCTTTTTATAATTCATATATGTTTTATTTATAATTCAAACAACCAAATATTTCTTTAGAAACAAAAATTAATCATTAATAACAGCGACATTGGTTGACAGATGTATGACATTGGTTGACTAGGATATCAACCAATGTTTTTATATAAACTCTTGATACAAACTCTTAAGGAAACTAGTTGATTAATCTATTATCTTGGTCAATTAATATATGCACAAAATGAACAAACTATTTTAGAACCCTAATATAGGTCAACCAAACTCCATCATAGGTCGACCAAACTTATAAGATAGGTTTTTCTCAAAACTTCTCAAATTCTTTTATAGATCAAAATAGAATATTTTGACAAAAATTAAAAAATATTCTAAATATTCTTCAAAAGGACTTTGATACATCATGTTTACGCAATATTGAGTCCTTAGCTCATTGAAATGATCAAGATAAGGTTACAAAAAGTTTCAATGATTTGTTACATATGAAATGGCATCACTCTTTATTTTTCATGATCCAATTAACTTGAATTATCTTAAATAATTCTCTCTTGGATTGCATATATAATTTACTTTTTTTTTGATTCATTGAACTCAATATTTCACACATTACTTGATTTTATTATAATATAGTTATTAAAATCACAAAAAGTAAATTCATTATTAATGATAAGTTTTGTTATCATCAAAATTATGAGTTATACCTTCACTTAATGTAACAAACTCTTTTTTATATGTTTCATATTTTCTTTTCGTTTTGAAATTTTTTATTAATTCTCTTTTTTATATGCAAGTCCATCCACATCTTTATGAACTACTCTTACTCTTACATATGGGACATTTATATCTAGTAGCCTACTTATCATTGATTTGAAGGTTTAACCTAATTTTAATGTAAATTGTCGAATTTTAAAAGAATCGAAACTTTATAGAAACAAACTGAACTGTGACCAGAGGTACCAAACCTTTTGATCTATCAAAACGGTTCGATCATTTTTGCTATTATTAACCATGACAGGAACCACCACCAACCCCATAAATATGCTTCTAACCACTAATCAAGCAAACCATACACTGTGATTGGACTGTTTACAAGTAATCTTGTAATTAATTAGATTCCACGACATGTAGATGTATTGATCTGCCACGTATATTATCTACCGAACATAGGCCAACATAGCCCATCTTAGGGTACCTTTTCATAGAATTTCTTTAGGATTCAGAAGATTGAAAGTCGTGTCTGAAACTTTGCTTGGTATAAGATTGAAACGATAATTAAACAAAAACACCCTTTTATTCATTAATTCTTCTCTTTGCATAATTTATTCATTAATTCTTCCCTCCGCATAAAACACGTTATGGAAAGTTCCTGACAGTGTAAACTGACCTGGCACTTGCCTCCTGCAATCCGTATGGCGATGAAAAATAAAGTAAGAAACTAGGCATGGAGCATGCAGGTATCATAGTGTATACATATGAGGAAAAGTAATGCACAGGGGAACAAGCCATTTACAATGACGGGACATATGTAGTTGGCTTCATGTGCTACGTAGGAGGATGATAATGGGCGCATTTATTCGCCGCCTCCCTTTGCAGCAATAGTAGGTTGAAGATGTTTATTTGTTCGTTGCGTTTTAAGATATATGGTACCAGATTACACAGGATCAAATACAGATTATGACGTTAACTTTAAGACTTTATTACACTACATGTGCGAGGTTCTACTATTTTTGACTTTTAGCCAAATATGGTTACAAATAGTTGATCTTTCGATTATAAATAGTCCATCAATCTATCTGTGATATTCACATACATTGATAGGGAGAGACCATCATTATCATTAATCCACAACACTCCGCTGAAGAGTGTAGGTCAGTCCTGTTCCGAAAGCAAACCCATCTTTCTATTTTCAAAGAAAATATCTCTGAATTTGACAATGACGTTTCCTGGAGCCACTGGCTTCACCCCAAAAAGATTTCAATAAAAGCGTCATCGTGCTGTTGTACGCTTTTTCTGAATCAAGGTCGACGATCATCTTCTTCAGGCCATTTTCAACTCATTCTTTCAAGATAGAATAAAGTTTTCTCTATTTTAAAAATATTTTAGTGTTTTTTACTCCAATCCATAACTCTATTTTTTACACCAAAAAAAAAATTCTTAACTTATTCTTTTATATCTTTCGTTAATGATTATTAAAATTACTTTATAAAATTAACCCCATTTTTCTTTTTGTGTATATTTTTATTCACAATATTATTATTGTTATATTTTTATGTCAATAAATAATAAATAATAAAATTTCAATTAAAGTATAATTAAGTTGTATTTTGTTTATTTTGTTCTACTGTTTGAGTATTAATTCATGTATGTGTTTTAATTTAGTTTGTTATTGTTTGTAATTTATTATGTTATTTGACTATTAATATAAATATATTTGTGGTTTACTTATTTGAAATTTTCTAATGGATATTTTTAAAATTTTTGGTTAAAAATCTTTATTCATAAGTCAATAATTATAAAATTATAAATATATAATGAAAAAATATATAAATATGAAATTAATCCTTAAAATAATTATAAAGTTATAATTATTTAAATAAATATATAATGCAAATATTGAAATATTATTTAAATAAAAATAAAGAATGAAAAAATTAAAAAAATGAGTTAATAAAAAAGGAAGGAAAAAGAAAAAAAAAAGAAAAAAAGGGACAATAATAAAGATGCTACAGTGTTCCTCCGTAGCTTTCCTCCAAAATGGAGGAGAGTATATGCCGATTCTCCTCCGTTATATGCCGATTCTCCTCCATTTTGGAGGAGGATTGGAGTTGGCCTAAAGAGTTGAGATTGGAGGGCTTAACATATGTATGACGAAATGCTTCAAATGAGGGCCTACAAGGTGTTTGACAATTTGATTATGTGAAGTACATTTATTTGGTGAGATTTCACCTTGAACTTAATTGAGGGACTAAGTTACGACACACAGGGATTTAGAAGCATCTTTCTTGCCTCAGAACACCCTCGTGACAGTAAACATGACCTCTCGTTCACAAGTTGGTCCAAGGGATAACAAGTAATCAATACCATTATACTTTCCCTTCATCTTAATTAAACGACTTCAAATTAATGTGAGAGTAACTTCAAATATTTCTCTTATAGAAAATTATTAATTATTAATTTTACTTAATAAATATGTAAAATAAAAAATTTTGGTGCTGATATCCCCTAATGATTATAACTATTACAAAAATTAAATTAAATTATTATGTAAAATTATATTGTTTATATTAATAGTTAATTTTACTTAACTAAATATAATATTAAATTCAATTATCCATAATTTTTATTAATTATTAATATATTAAATAATTAAATAATATATATTTAATTGACAGTAAATTAAATTATAAAAAAACATAAACAGAAAACAAAAATCACTTTTTATGATTTTCATAATTTTTGAAAAGTGGAAGAAACCAAAACTAAAAATAGAAATCGTACATGACCCAATCAAAGGCCATATATTCTGATATCCAATTTATGATGTTAATAAATTAATAAATAAATGCTAATTCCATTTTAGAGATTTCCCCATAAACTGGTAAAACTCTTATCAAGTTCTTTTTTTCTTCAGTACCTAACATCAGATGGAGACCACAACTCCAATCACAACCAAGAAAATTTGACCATTTTGAAGCTGAGTTCTCTCAAGTAATAACCATCATTCTTCTTTGGCCTGAGTTATGAGATACCATAAAGTTTAAATAGCAAATAGAACAAAGCTTAGAGCCAGCCATCATATGGATATGGTTCAATGAATCCCATATGGTCCTGTATTGGCACCCACACGATACTAATGACACAAAGCTTCAATGCTCTGCCATTTATGAGGAATGCACCCACCAAATGAATGTACCTCATTTCTTTTAGTTCTTGAGAGATTAGGTGACATTTATGTACATCTGGTCCATACATGCTATTATACCCCTCAAGTTACAACACTGTTTACGGTACACAAATCTGTGTCAACTGAACCACGGGAGAGGATGATGTAAGTCCTCCATGAAGGACCTTAAAAAGCATGTAGAGAATGACTGTTCCAACTCTTGCTAGGTTGATAAACAAAAAGGCTTTGCCAAGGCAAGAATCTCAATGAGCAGGCAAATCTCTAGTGATTGAGCACAGCTTTTCCACCGTCTACGTCATTGTTATTGTTTTCAAAATGGCTTGCTAATGTTCTTTTGCTAGATTTCATTTGCTCAAAACTTGGAATTAAGGGTGGCGAATTGGTATGAGTAGGAGTATGAAGAACTCTGTACAGATCAAATAAAATTAGAATCTACAGACTCTTATCTCGTTCAATTTCGGATAGTAGCATCGTCAATATAGGCTACAGGTCGTTACTTGGTTTCACAATTCCCAGAAGCTTCCATCCCCCAAGTCCTGCTACAGCAAATGCCTGAAAGTGTAAAATACTTGTCAGAGAAACCAGACAGAAAAAAAAGTTATGGTCAATATTTTTCTGAATGATGCAGTCAAGGCCGTTGCAACCAAATATTATCAAGTTCTAACCTCCATCTATCCTATCAAATATTACCAGATTGTTGTTAGCATCTATGCATGAAAACTTGTTGAACCCTGCACATAACCTCTGCTTCATCTATGTATCCAACTGCAGTTGGTTGTCTTCAATAAAACATGTATTCCCAAAATCAGTCTTTTGACCTGTACTTGAACAATATCAAGTGGCTATGAACCATGACAAAGGCTTCCTGCTATAAGATATGATTCTGAGTAATCTTCCACCAGCCTATGCTCATCGATTTCCATTACTAGTGGACACTTACTAAACGCCTAACTATTGTAATGGAGAAGGTTGCATTTTTAAGTTGAAGTTTCTACAACAAAAAACATCTAGCAATGTCAGAGAGTACTTACTTATAGCAATCCCCACCTCTTGGGAATCAAGGAGTCATATCCAGCTTCATCTCCACCTTTCCCAAAAGAATTTCTTCTTCTCTTGAATTTTAACTGATTCCTATGTCATTTAATAAGTGCATCCTATAGCAGTCTGCTTTGAGGAATTGATGACTTATTTTTATACCACCCATTCCACCAGAAATTTCCCTTTGTCCCTTATCATGCTGACCTCACTTTGTAAGCATGAATTACAACCCATGAAGCAACAAGGTATAAACAAATTCACAATTTCTAATCCCATTTACTTGAAACAACCAAACTGTCAGAAATGATTTCTATCTCTTTTGTCCCTGGAAGCGATTGGACTATCAGTTCAATGGCTATCATATATTATGCCAATAGACCAGTTACAAAGGTTAAGGTCACCATAATTTCTCATTAGAATTGCAATTGACAACATCATAGTTTGAAAACAACACATGATTGGCTGGTAATACATATAGAGAGATATGTGGGGTAAAATTAATGGCCTAATAAACCTGTTGAAATGATGTGCTAATAACCTGTAGTTTTACACAGAAAAATAAGCAGTTCCATAGTGTAATCAGACGCCTTATAAGAAACCAAATTCATTTCACCTCTTCCCAAGACTTTCCAATGGCTTCTAGTAAAGCAGCATTGCAAGTCTTCAGCTCTACGGAGGAGCCAGTGAACACAGAAGCAGCCTCCTCCCAGCCTCTATTATGCCCCATGCACCTATATGAACCATACGAGTTTAATCAGGAAGACAAATCTCATACCTGCCATTTTGAACAACCATTTCACACCTAATAAGTAGCAGCGCACACCACTGTTCAGACGAGCGCTAACAGCAGACATAGTTAAGTTAAAGTGTGTGGAAACTCGTAATTCAGTGAAAGTTTGAATCAGATGGTAATCACTACATTTCCTTGGAACTTACATGACAGTGACAATCTCATCCATCGAGTATTTGCAGATGCATTGCTGAAGGTGTTCAGCAGTCTGTCCATCCATTGCTGCAATGGAATAGAAGCTAGAAATGAAGCGGACCTCAGAATCCAAAAGGCTTGGCACGTTTTCCTGCATTATTTTAAGAGTTTCCCTTGTTCGCACTGCATCACTTCATCAATTACAAACAAACTCAGAAGTATAACAACAGACAACAATATTTTCATTTTCTTTAATTCCGTTTCACACTAGTGTAGGAATAAGTAGACCTATACCTTGAAAGGATCAGTTGAGGTATCCAGCCCAGCTGGTAGAGCTTTTGAGATAATTTTGCAGCATCAGCTCGTCCCTCTTTACTCAACGGCCGATCATGATCTAACCACAAAATCGGAAATTTAGAGAACCGTCAAGCTGAAGCAGAACAAGTTCATAACCAAGAAGCTGAAAACTCACTCCAGGATTCAAATCAAATGAAACTGGGAAATAGGGTCATTACAAAAGTAAGCACTAAAATTTACTGCCATTACCCAGGGAAGCATTAAACAATCCAAGTTCTTTTTCGAGGCTTAATTATGATAAAGAAAGCTAAGGCATTTCTTATAGCCGAAATAGCTCCATGGTTATTGATTATGAACATGGTAACAAATTATAAAAAAAAAATCTTGCACACAATTCTCAATCAATCAACAGCAATTACCTCGCAGAGAAGGTTTCTCCCACGAACTCTGAGCATGGCGAAGCAAGATAAGGCGACGAGCAACCGATTTAGAAGCATCTTTCTCTTGTTCTGCCTCCAATTTAGACGCCAAACCTTCTTCACCTTCTACTTTCACGGTGGCTACCTCTGTCACCGACGACCTGCTGCGACTGCCACCGGACAAACCCCGCCTGCATACAGGATTTCTGGTCCTGAACCTAACAGAAATGGGATTTGAAAATGGTGGGCTGTCACCGAACCGGGTCAAGAACATCATAGGATTTGTGTTAAAGTTTAAAACTTTGTTGCCAAGTATTGCATTTGCTTTCATTTTTCTCACACTCTTCTCAGCGCTGCTGTGCTACTTCACTTCCAAGAGCTTGCTTACAATGTACTATTGTGTAGATAGCATACATGCCAGACATCCATTTTACAAAATCTATATTAAAAAAGAAAAAGTAAAACTAATAGAAGCACAATCCATTCCTAAGTAGGTAATTCTCTTGCTTAAATTATATATCTTTAATAATATTTACTTTGTATTTTTTTAATTTTGTGATATTTAAGTGTTTCTAATAAAATTTGTTAATAATATAACTAATCAATTGTATGATGTACTTAGAATGTGGAATTCAATGGTAAAAAAATTAGAACATATGAAAGGATTTATGAATTTATAGGACATAACTACTAATTAATTTTTAGTTAATTATTTTTGAATCTATAATTTCCATATGGTACAGGAAAAATCATCCAATATCATAAAGGAGGGAAACTTACATGTATATATATAAATATGGGTTATGAATTTGAACCTTAAAAAAGAAATCTAAGAACTTACTGAGGATATGAAAACTTTATGCAAAAGAGAATTTGAAAATCTACCAAGAATGAGATATCAAATCAAAAGAAAGTGTTGGCAAATTGAGTCAGGATTCGATCCGTGCGTAGCAGAATAATCACAAAACTTTTTTCTTATTTTTTTCAAAAGTTAAGATCACTAAATTATATAAAATAATTAACGTATAAATCATAATAAAGCATGAATCTTAATTCGTATCTTATTTAAAAGTTTGATCATATTCTTGTCGTATCTATCGAACTGTTTCTAAAATTGGTTCATCTTAACCACCATAGTCACACAAATGTCCAACCTCTAATGTTATCCACATAATAAGTTGAGAGAACTCTGCAACTGTTGTATAAAGGATTAAGTAAGGAGTACTAGTTTCGTTAGAGTTTAAGCCTATTTATAACATGTTTTTTATATTTTAGAAATTAAATTAAATTTTAATTGTAATTGTAATTTCAAATAATGTTTAATTAGAATTATAAATAATTCTAATTAAAAATCAATTATGGTCAAATAAGATCTAATATATGATATTGATCCTTATTTATTAAATATCTTATATTTATTTATAAAGTTTCTCAAACTTTACAGTCAAGTCCAACTTAATTAAAATATCTTTACTCTCTTTAACTCGTTCTTTATGTATGATCTATTAGGTTCTCAAATATGTTAGTAATGAATACAAATTATAACTTTAAATCATATTTATGATTAGATAAATTAAACTCATTTAATTTATCTTTAATTCTTTTATTAAACAATTTATATACATAGATTAAGATTGACATCTAGCAACACATCATGACCACCCAAATATTTAGGAATATCAAAGTGATTTTAACTAACATTTTTTTGCATAATTTTTTCGGATAATTCAATCATTTTATCATATAATATTCTAATTGAACATAGAGCATAAAATTAATGTCTACTATATTTTGAATCCAATCATATTAGTTCTTCACAATTAGCTATTGATTCAATTAATGACATTTGTAAACAATTTACAAAATGTCATTCCTCCTTGACCAAAGATTTTCCGAATCAATACTAATCGAGAACAAAAAAATATTCTCCCTAATTATTTTAGGGTGATGAATCATATCTTGATCACTCAACTACCTCCATATAGTTTGTATTATATCCAATAACTACTGACTGAACTATCCATGATTAGAATAGGTCATAAGAATCAAAATATAGCAATCCCTATATAAGATAACTTCAGAGATCTCAAGTTAAAGGAACACTTATACAATTATCACAATGAGAATTTCCACAAATATACAAATAATGTTCCTTTCTCATATGGGGTCAGTTCAATGAACTTGTTCTCTAACAAACACCCACACTTTTGTTTAAGTATCTCTATACTTTAGTCTATGAGATTGACTACTTCCTTCATAAGGGAAAGCATAATGTATACCATTCTTTTAACGTTCTATTTATGTCCATTCTTAATAGAACAACGACTATGAACAATTTAGGATAATACATAAATACAATATGAATCTCATAATTATAATCTCATTATAATTTCATTTGCAATATATAATTATATTATGAACCTATCTTATACATCTAAATATGTATAAGATAAAGAATGTCTTTAAATAATTGTCACCAAACTACAACAAACTGATTGGCTGTAGGACATAAACCAACAAAAAGAAAACTAAAAAAATATAAATATATAGAACATCACTTATAATTAATTTTTATTTAATTATTATTAGTTTATAATTTTAGAAAATCTTATTAAATTTGTGATAAACTGTCATTTAATGATTAAGCATAATCACTCAGGTCTCATCAATGGCTAAATCTAACTAACTTTCTTAAACTCATAAAATTCAGAATTTGGACTTAAATGGAAGTATCTCACCATTAACCTATAAATAAATCATCCAATATCCAATACACAATTATGTGAAAAACAAACTCATAACTTACTTATTCTCCATATTCATCTTCTAATTTCTTCCCTAAAATGACAAGTGTAATAGGATAGCATACATTATTCATTCAAAAAAGAAATAAACATAATTAATTCAAACCATGTTCCATCATCATCATTTTAACAATAACTTTACCACCCATGCCTATATGAGACTATACAATTTCAGAAAACTTAAAAGGAAATAGGCATACAATGCATACTTACTAATACCAGTACTAAATAATAATCAACATACATGTCAGTAAAAGATTCCAAACAATTTTATAAGTGTATTGCAATTACATGCTCAAGATAGGCATTGTTTAATTTACTTTGACATATAAATCTATACATACTACTTGAATTTGGCTACATAAAACACCTAAGTTACTAACAATATCTTAAAACATATATCACACGTGTCATAATAACTATATGTCACATATCATGCTAAATCAAACTTATATTCATATATGATTTGCCCAATTTTAATGAATTAAATGGTGTATAATGCATTAAAACCTTGGCCAAAAGATCTTCCTTAACTTTCTTTTAATATACAAACTCTTATCCTCTTTTAAAGGCTTTTTAAAATTCCTTAAACTTTCCTTCATTTAGAAATCTTCTTTTCTATTCATCTAGAACTTGTTGACCTAATTCTTTAAGACTAATTGTGTAAAGCCCACAAAAAGAAAAAGAGAACCTAACTTTAACAAAACTAACATAGTACTTAAAACAAAATTTAAAATAGAGGAGGGTATAAATTAAGAAGATAGTATATGGAAAATAAGAAACCCAACGAAAAGTTGTCTTTTTCTTTTTCTCCTTTTGTGTTCCAGCTAGTAAGTGTTTAAATATATCATCTTTCTCCTGTATGTGAAGCTTTTCTCATGTATTCCCTCATTTTATTTATTTTCAGTAAATTAGTGAGTAAATTTTGGAGATTAACAATCCAAAAATCCTTTAGAAAGACATAAAACTTCACATAAGTAAAACTTTTCCAACAACAATTTTATGGCTTTTATTTGTGAGCTTTAATCATCCTAAACTAGTTTTAGTTGGAAAGTATATTATGATTGTTTGGGACAATAATTTTGAAGTCTTGGGAAAAATAAAAATGGAGGAAAGGTGGCTAAAAATTGAGCAAAAATAGGAGGTAGGAGAAGAGGAGAGGGTGAAGAAGAAGGTCATTTAGGAAAATTTAAGTTACGTTAAGGGGCAAAATAGGAAATGTAAATTTTTAAGGTAAAATTGGAATTTAATTCCTATAAGGGTATTCTTGTATTAGTAGAAAAATGAGGATAAATTAGGACTTTTGATAGTTAAGGGTATTTTAGTAATTATAATGGTTAGGTAAAGTAAGACTATTTTAATAATCAAGAATAAAGTAAAAAAGGGAATAATTTTGGATTATTAATTGTGATTGGATTGAAAAATTTTCTTAAATAAGTCTAATAGAATTTTGCAATGTCTAGGTCTAAACGACAAATTAAGAAGCAGATTGGACTTATCAATTAGTTAAGTTCGAAAATCTGGTAAGGATAGCCTTGAACTATACTCTTAAAATAGTGTACAGTTTTTGAAACTTTGAATTTTATTATTAATAAATTATTTTATAATGAATCATTTTTTGAATTAGTTATTAATTAAATTAATGATTAATAATTACATATATAGATTTTTTAGATAAATTAATTGTGTTTATTTATTACATAAAGAATTATCAAAGTACAAAATGTTTCACATTTATATTTTGTTCAGTATTATAAGGTGTATCTCTTGATAATTCGGTGAAAATTTTGATAATTAAAATTTTCAGTTATTCATGAGTATAATTAAGAATATTAGGGTAAATAAATCACATTCATAAAATTAAATAGAAACTAGCTTATAATAGATTGAGAATAAAATATGTAAATTGTGAACATATGACTTGCCTAGGATATGCTATATTCGATGGCCATAAATTGATAAGTTGTTTAAATATGAGCGAGCAATGGTTAGGTACCTGTTTGTAAAGCAATTATAAGAGCATCCTAAATATCATGAATGTCTTATGCTGATGGCTAGGTACCAAAGTGGTACCGAGATATCTTGTGTTGATTTCTAAATATTGAAGTGGCACCAGGTTACCAGATTAGATTAAGAAATTGAGGTACCTTGTTTCAATATTTATACATCTAATTATGTTTCCACTTAGTGAGTGAACCGATAGACTATTGAATATAAGCCTACTAGGTTAAGCAGAGCCTAAACAATTCAATTAATAATAAAGTAAAACATAAATGACAGTAATAAAATAATATTAGTGTTAATCATTACTAGTGATAAAGTTTTGGACGTTTGTTGAGTGTTTGGATAGGCTGAGTATTATTGTATATTTTAGTATTATATTTATGTTGTAATCATTTGACTAATTTCAATCTATATTAAGTTATTTGATTTTAAAGGTACAGTCAGTTACTTTTACTGAGTAGGTTGCTCACTCCTTGCTGATATATTTTTTTTAGGAGATAGAGAGATTGTCATAACCCTAGTGCAGGTGAATGATATAGTGGAGTCTAGGTAGGGCTAGTAGATTAGGCCCTATTTGGTAAATGGCTTATCAGCCATTTTTTAGCTGATTGAAGAGTTTTAACTGTTTGACTATATCAAACAACTATTAAATATGTTTGGTAATCAGTTGATTGGGTTGGTTGATTCAACCCAATCAGCTGATTTTTAAAAAACTGCTCAATAGAAGCACTTTAGTGTTAGCTGATGAAAAATTATGCTTTAGTGACTAATATGCCCTCACTCTTTTTTCTCTAATCTTTCAGTATCTCAACGTTGGAAATAATAATCAAAGAGACCCATCAACTATTGGGTCACATAAAAAGCTAAGGAGGCTATCCCATATCAGATGTTGATGTCTTGGTGGAGGAAAGCAAAGGATCTTTTTGTCTTTGTTCTTTAACTTCACTAGTTATATGGAATAATATTGTTAGGCACAATTTTTCTTTCTTGACAATAATATTGGTCTCTTTCATTCATGGTTCAGAATATATGCTTCTTACTTGCCTTATGTAATCTTTGATAAAGCAACTTAGTCACGAACATAAATCTTCCATTTGTTCCTGAAATATACCATATAAAACTATGGACATGCACTATAATGTGCATTACTATTGAAAAAATCATCATGATCTGCTTCTGCTTTATATCTTGGTAGTTTGTGAAAAAAGACAATGAAAATGTACATTTTTTCTTAAATATGTAATATTGTTTTGTGTATTACTATGATATAATACTCATATCCTTATTTTTTTTAAAGTAACATCCTCATAAGTCATTTTATACATAAACAACTAATTTTACCAAACATTTTTAATAAATAGCTAATGTTATCTGTTGGTCAAATAAGCTATATTAATCCATTATCAGCTAATAGTTAATGCAATTTGCTAACAACCAAACAGGGCCTAAATTAAGTAAAGTTGATTTATTGTATATACTTTTGAATGCGATAGTTCAAATAGTTGTGCTTAAATAGATAAATTTCTGACTAATGAACATCATTTTTTGGAACTAATGAGGATTTTGGTAATTGATGATATAATTGAGGAAAAATTTGGATAAATTATGGTTTAAGAATTATTGGAGTGTCACATTTAGGTGGTATTACGTTTATAGGGGCAAATTAAGTGAAAAAACTAATAATATATTCTTGTCTTATCTAGGATGGTTTCAGGAGATGATACTACTGGCATAGAGTCGACTGGAGAATCGGGTAATTTGATATATGCTTCGGATGTGTCTGACAGGGGGATGTCATAGTGGATCGAGTAAGAGGAGAGATGTCAGTGCCATATAAGATGATGCAACAGGCTATTACTGCGGCTCTAACTTGAGGTGATTCTATGGTGGATCGCAATTATGAGTAGATCCGTAGATGGGCGTGGTGGAGTTTTAAGGTACTACTGACCCTAAGGAGACTAAGGCCTGATGGTAGCGGACAAAGTTAGTTTTAGACCATAGAGAGTGTATCTTAGAAAGAATGTTGTAGTGTTGGATCCCGTTTTTAGGATTTTTTTAAAATTTTTTATTTTAATTATTTTTGAATTTTGTATGGTGATAGGAATTAAAAGAAATAATTTAAAATAAAGTGAAGGAGTTAATAGGAATTTCCTAATGAAGAAAGGGTAAATTGGTAAAAAAAATACAAGAAAGTTGTCTTAAATGAATAAGACAAAGAGGAGGAGACATGAGTTAAGGTGGTGTGAGTTAAAAGAAGATGAAGAGAATAAAGAGAAGGAGAGTTTATGGAAATTCTTTGATAAAGTAGGGTAAAATGGTAAAAACACAAAAAGTTGTAATAAATGAATAAGACAAAGAAGGAGAGAGTCGTGGGTTATAAG
>JAOTAY010000189.1:4357770-4368089 GCA_025629805.1 Erythroxylum baracoense | reverse complement strand
ATTTGTTTATTTTTGCTATGGAAAATTTTAAATTAAATTGTTGAGTATTATTTTTACTTTCCTATGAATTTTATTTAGTTAATCTGTTATTTGATATTATCCATTAATTATTTTATTAGTAGTTAATTGTTTTTTATTAAATCATTTTTTTTGAATAATTTAATTATATGTCTGAAATTATTTTATGATCCCACCCGTGTATAAATTTTAATTAAATTAAATTGTTATAGTTTATTTTATTGAAATGTTCCCAACTATAATTATTATTGTAAATTATTACAAATAAATTTACAATGGTGACACATAGTCGCCATAAAATCCGTTCGAGAACCGGGGCCAACATGTAGTATATTGTTTCATTATTTTAAGATAACGCACTGACTTGGTGGAAGTCAATGAAGAGATTTTATGAGGCACGAGAGACGAATTGGCAGGAGTTTAATAGAGAATTTAGAGACAATAGGGAGGAGTTCCGGAGTAAGGGCAAAGGAGATAGCATGTGGTCAGACTGGTGCCTTTGGTTTAGGTAGAG
The DNA here is from genome assembly GCA_025629805.1 of Erythroxylum baracoense. Classification (NCBI taxonomy): domain Eukaryota; kingdom Viridiplantae; phylum Streptophyta; class Magnoliopsida; order Malpighiales; family Erythroxylaceae; genus Erythroxylum; species Erythroxylum baracoense. Next base: position 4,367,557 of record JAOTAY010000189.1, on the reverse strand, counting down.
TTTCTGGTAGAATTGGAAGTAAAGGTGGTGGTCGAGGAGTTGGATGTGGACAAGCAGTGGGTACAGGTACTAGTGGGACATACTTAGTATATGGTCAAACTCAATTGAAGATATATCATGTGATGAGGGAGGAGGCACCTGCAGTCGACGATGTCTTTTTCAATATGATTTTATTATTTAATGCTATAGCTTATGTGTTAGTAGACCCAAGATCTACACATGCTTACTAATATTAGATAGAAGTGAAGCATATTTAGCTCATATTATACATATAAGCAAGGTGAGTCCTAGGTTAGAGGTTATTCCTATAGTGAGGGAATTTTTAGAGGTATTTTTAGATGATTTATTAGCTTAACTGCATCAATAGGAGATATATTTCACCATTAAGAATATGCCTAAAGTTACACCAATTTTTATTGCACTTTACAGGATGACTACTATTGAGTTACACAAGTTAAAAAAGCAGTTAGGGGAGTTGATGGAAAAAGGGCTTTATTAGACTGAGCACATCACCCTGGAGAGCTCCAATATTGTTTATGAAGAAAGAGGATGATAGTATAAGACGTTGCATGGATTGTCGCCAATTAAACAAGGTGATGGTGAAGAATAATTAACCGTTGTTGAGGACAGATAATCTTTTAGATTAGCTAAGGAGAGTTGTCATATTTTTTAAAATTGACTTGAGATCAAGATACTGGTAGTTGAGAATAAATATGTTAAGTATTTCCAAGATAGCTTTTCGTACTCGAAATGGCCATTATGAGTTCCTAATGATGCCTTTCGGGTTGACTAATGCTCCAGCTGCATTCATGACATTGATGAACATGACCTTTCAAGAGTATCTTAATCAGTTTGTTATAGTGTTCATTGATAATATACTGGTGTATTCAGGGAGTAAAGAATATTGATTCATTTTTTAAAAATAATAATTTAAAAAATAAAATTTAATTAAAATATAAAGAGATAAATAAAGAATATAAAATTTCAAAAATATAATTAGTTAGATTGTGTAATAGACCCGGACATTCCAGCAAAATACCTTCATTTATCACCTTTGGAGGTTCGGTCACCTCCCAACTGCTTAACTTCATTTCGATCACTATTGCCCAGTGTATTATCTCTAATAACAAGAAACTGATCACGCACAATGGTACCTCCATATCCTATTCGCGGCATCCGAATACTGGTAGGCATCGTTTTTTCCTTGCCTCTGTTTACGTTCCTATAGGATGGCATCGCATGCCACTCTCCATCTTGGTTTTTACTAGGGCCTATCCTGACAGTTTCATCTTGGATGTCCCTTATCCATTCGTTTTTTTGGTCATAGCAGGGGGTTCAACACTCAGATCCGTAGATTGTATAGTTTGTCCATAGATCTCAGTCTCTTATACACCTTTGAGCAATCCTTCCTTAGCTAATGTTTTCTCACTCAGCTCTGCATCCTCTCCTTGGATAGGTTGCTGCTTAGATCCCACACCATCATCAATAACCTCCTTGTCCCGTGCATCAGCCCTTTGTACGCTTGTCCTGCATCCATCATCTAACATATCCTTCATTTGCTTCTTATTATTCTTTGGAATGTTTTTACACTCAAGTGGTTTTGTCCGAATTTCTTGCAAAGATAACAATAATTGGGGAAGGCCTCATATGTGACCTTTTGTGTGTATCGAAGGTCTCTTGACATTTTAACACCAAAGCTTGTCACTGGCTTCTTTGAAACAACAACTTCAATCAAGATCCTAGCAAAACCAATTCTGGACCTTATGCTTGTAACCTTATCGGTGCATATAGGTTTTCCAACACATGATCCCAATTTCAACAACCCCCTATCATTCTATAACTCCAACGAAGCATTTAGGAATTGCACTTAAATAGGTACCTCTATGAATTCCTTATAATCGAAAGAAAAGTAATGGGGCAACCGTTTAAGTAATAAAGTTTTCCCAAATAGCATATATGGACCTCTTGCTAGTACACTGGTTCGGTCTTCTTTCGTGTCAAACTGAAAAATTAACCAACCTTGATCATGTGGTAAGATCTTACATTTTACACGCCATCTACCAGTCAATTCTTCAAGTGCTTTCAATCCTATAAATTGCTCCGTAAAGCAACCCACAAGACAGAAACTTCATTCTTTTTCTATATGCACTACATCCTCTTCCTCCATAGTGGCCTCGTCATCCACCTCCAAAACCTCCAATTGTAATCCTTGTTTCAATTCCCTGTTATTTCTGAATAAGCTTACAAATGATGATTTTGTTTGGGGCTCATTCCTGACTAGCCGATCAACAACTTTTTTGGGATCAGTCAATTTGTCAAATGCCTTGAGAGCACTATCTTCATTCTCCGTGCATTCCACTGAATCCATATAATTAGTGCCATCATCCTCCAATTCAAGGGTTTTTCATCCTCATTATCGGAAGATGAGGATTCCTCATCCCCACTGTTCTTGTCCGATTCACCTTCAATCCTTTCCTCAACAACGTTGCTCACAACCCGAGCACGAGACCCCACACCAGCCACAATGCCTAAGCTCTTACCTTGTATAATCACCCGTTTTATGCCTGCCCTAGGTTTTCCATCCCCAACATCCACTGCCTTACTAGAATTAGCGACACCCTGCACCCCAACCCTCTTTGCCAAATGGTTGGACGCCCCAGCCCCTTGCATGCCATCATCCACACCCTCATTCAAAATCGTAGTATCTGTTTGATTTATTGAACCTGTAACCTGTAATCCAAACACACAATCGACTGTAACATCTCACCCCTTATGTGGGGTTTTACGTCGTTTACCCATGCCTAAGCACGGCTAAAGACCCCAGTAAACTTTACGTCATTAACACTAACAGGTAAAATCAATCCTAGCTTAAGGAGTAACCAAGAAATAACCAAAGAATCTGAAAACCCAAAATAACGTGTTGCATGCGACTCCTAGGAGAAAGAAGAAGTTTTCGCCTAGGAAGAGGTATCTCGCATCTCGCACTTCGAGGACCCCAGCAATCTTTACTCCGATAACACTAACATGTAAAATCAATCCCAGCTTAAGGAGTAACCAAGAAATAACCAAGGAATCCAAAACTCAGAACAATCGAGTTGCATGCGGTGCTTAGGAGAAAGAAGAAGTTTTCGCCTAGGGAGAGGTATCTCGCGTCCCACTTGCTTGGTGATAATATACTGGTGTATTCAGGGAGTAAAAAATATTGATTCATTTTTAAAAAATAATAATTTAAAAATAAATTTTAATAAAAATATAAAGAGATAAATAAAGAATATAAATTTTTAAAAATATAATTAGTTAGATTGTGTAATAGAATTGAAAAGAAAAAAATTCATTGAAAATTCAAAAAATTTATGAAACATTCATGTTAAAAGTCTAACTTCTTAAAAGATGAGGAAGAAACTTGTTGTTTGTGGTAGGTTTTACATTCTAAAAAATATGGTGGGTTCTACTTCTACATGTTTAGAACGTGACTAAGTTATTAATTTTTTTTAAAGGCGACTAAGTTATTACTTAATAAGTTTTTTTTAAATTGGCCAATTTTTTTCTCATAAGAGTTATAAGTATAAATTGAATCGAAAATCAAGACAATTCGTATTTATTTCTGTCGAATTGATTGGTCCAGGTTGGTTTTAAAATCATTGTCTTTAATATCATAATAGTTTAAATTTTAAAATATTAAAAATATAATTTAAACACATAATAATTATTAAATAGTTTTATTATTAAATAGATATTTATGTATAAAAAGGTTATAATTGTGAAGGAAAAGGAAAAAGTGAAGATAAGCTAAAAAATTCAAATGTTGTACAATGTATAAAATTGGTCGGTTACAAACGGAAAAGTAACATAGACATGACGCTTGTAAAAACATACCCTTGTCTTTCTCTATTAGCAATTTTGATCCCAAGAATACCCATAAACACACAGAAACAGAAGTACAAAACGACAAATTTCTCCATTTAAACACAATAAGCACCTGTCGTTTTGCCTTCCCATTTTTCTCCTTTTAACTTGCTTTCGCCTTCAGGCTTCATCACCATAATGATGATAACGCATAAATATAATATCTACATTCGTAATATATATAATATATAATAAATATATATATAGACGTGAGGAAGCAAGCTTGAGGTGTTGGGGAAAATAAGAAAAAAGAAAAAAAAAAAACGAAGCAACCATCACAGCCCCAAACCTAGGTTGTCCATCTCCTCTCAATTCCTTTCTCTGTTATGGTTTTTTTTTTTTTTGCTCTGCAAGTTGTAAGATCTAATTCGTTTTCTGGAGGTTTTGTTTCGGTCCTATCTCTCTTTTCTGTCTCTTTCTCTGTGATTTCCCCCATTTTTTATAGGGAGGGTTAGGGTTATTAGGTTAGAATAATTATGGGTTTTTAGGTTCTCTTTCGATCCTTTATACCTTTTTTCCGTAGTTTGATGCTGTTCTTCTTCTTCTTCTTCTTTTTTTCTTTTGTTAGAAGTGTGTGTTTCGTGTCTTCCATTAGGTCATTGTGTTGTAAATGATAGGGGAAGAGATAGAGTCAAGAAAATTGTTTCTTTTTGTGAGGGTGGAGTTGGGTTTTGTTTAGTTTGGTTAATGTTTTCTTTGGAAGTTCCCTGAATTATTCAATCTTTTTTTTCCTGTTTGGATTTTCAACATAAAAGATTTACCCTACTTTCCTGTGAATTTGAAGAATTTATTATTTATTTTCTGGGTAACTATTTCCCTAAAGTATTTTAGTTTTGAGTAGAATGGGCTTAATTTTTTGAAATTGAGGGGCTGTTTGACAAGAATGAAAGAAATCATTTTGATTTGTCCTTATGTTTGCTGAAGTAAGTGTGGAACTATTTGGCTCATACTTGGAAATTAATTGTTATTTTAGGTATAAATTAGCGAAAATGTCGCAGTATCAAGGGGATGATATGGATTATGTTGCCGACGATTATGAGATGGCAGAAGTGGATGATGATATGTACTTCCGTGGTAGATTCATGGGTGATTCTGAGTCAGATGAGGATAATGATGAAGATGATCATATGGTCAGTTTTGGTTTTACGTTATTCTATGCTTAGAATGTGGGCTTCTTTATTCTTGTTCATATGATGTTCATTGGTTTAGGGTGCTCATTCATGTGCTCATATTGCATTTTCTTTGACGTGAGTGTTATGATTTGCATCTTAACTAGTATTGCTTTTTACACAGATTTCTTTTTTTGGTTCATTTTGGCAGGACACCCGGGTAGCAGATACATCTGCTGCAGATGCTAGGAGAGGAAAGGATATACAAGGAATTCCTTGGGAAAGACTGAGCATTTCTCGTGAGAAGTACAGACAAACTAGGTTAGAGCAATACAAGAACTATGAAAACATACCTCAATCAGGAGAAGGTTCAGAAAAGGTAGAAAAAAATTTGGATTCCAGCCTATTGTATTGGGCTATGGGTACATAAGAAATGTATCGAATCAATTCTTCTTAATAAATAGATCTGATTGCAACTTCGAATATAGATGCATTTCAACATTCCTTTTCATTCAGATTTTTTCTTCTTTCCAGGAATGCAAGCCTACAAAGAAAGGGGGTACATACTATGAGTTTTGGCGGAATACCAGATCTGTGAAGTCAACAATCCTTCATTTCCAAGTAGGATCACATTGTTCTGCTAATCAACTTTCATTTTTTCAGTTTGCAAAAGCTGGATTTGAAAAAATTTTCATTGTCTTCAAATAATCAACTTTAATTTTTTCAATGCGCAAAAGCTGGATTTGACAAAATTTTCATTGTCTTCAAATGCTAATGCTTCTTTTTTTCCCCCTTATTATTTTGCGCAAGGATCAGATCTAGTCTTTTTATGTCTAGAATGAACATGTAATGTAGCAAAAGGTGCTTAAAATATTGTTTTAAAGGTTTTACTTTTAGCCTGAGTATTTTATGTTTCAATGACAGTTGCGGAACTTGGTTTGGTCAACATCAAAGCATGACGTCTACCTCATGTCTCATTTCTCGATTGTCCATTGGTCTTCCTTAAGTTGTAAGAAAACTGAAGTTCTTAATGTAGCTGGTCATGTAGCACCATGTGAGGTATGCCAGATTTCCATTCTTGTGTTTTAAATGTTTCTGATACACGTTTGAAGTGTTCATTTCATTGTTCTAGGACTATAATTTTACTGATTGGTTCAGAATTCTTACGTTGTTTCATTGAAACTTGTAAACATTTTATCTTCTCATTTCATTTCGTCTAACAGAAACACCCTGGGAGCCTCTTGGAAGGATTTTCTCAGACACAAGTTAGTACTTTGGCAGTACGGGATAATTTATTGATTGCTGGAGGGTTTCAAGGAGAACTTATATGCAAGGTAACTTTTGGTGGTTATAAGTTATCCATTTGTTGTAGGCTTTGCCAGCATATGTACTGATTGTGAATACAATGGAGTAAGCACGTGCTTTACGTGTGTTGTGGCATCTTTGTTACATTTGATTTGTCATTCTAATTTGTGTTTGTGATACTAATTAAATGGACCCATTGGATCTTGAATCAAATGCGTCCATCCTTTTCTTTCCTGTTTCTTTTCTCTTTCAAGTTTTGTGAGTTTGTTATAGTATGCTTACTGATATGCATCTATTACTTTATCTTTACTGTGACATTTTGATTGGTTATAATTAACTTTTGCATTGGAATGCAGTACTTGGATCGACCGGGAGTTAGCTTCTGCTTCAGGACAACTTACGATGATAATGCAATTACAAATGCTGTCGAGATCTATGATAATCCAAGGTTATATTTTAGTATTTGTTGACCGATAGTTTATGCAGCCTCTTCATTTTAACTAAGTCATTAATATTCTGGTAGATGTTATGAATTGCAACTTACTTGAGGTCAATGCTCTTTCAGTGGTGCAGTTCATTTCATGGCTTCGAATAATGACTGTGGAGTTAGAGATTTTGATATGGAAAGATTTCAACTTTCTAAGCATATCACCTTCCCTTGGCCAGTTAATGTAAGTCTCTTTTGTTTCTAGGTCTGCTGTTTATGATCTTCATCTGCCGATATGCTGTCTTTTTACTGGAATACGGACATAAAAACAATAAATATGCAGAGCATGCCAAGAGAACCTTTTTCTTCATCTATCCTATCTTCTCTTAGTCTAGTTTGGTCCACTTTAAACTAAATTCTAGATGGTTCCAATTTCTTGTAATAATAGGGAAATTACAAATCTTAAGAGAGCCATCTACAGTAGTTATAAATTTTTAGTTAACAGTTTTATTGTAGCCTAGGGACCACTTGTAATACCTGGTCAGCAGTTCTGTAAAAATGGGTTTAACTTTTTTTTTTGTTTAGTCATATTCATTTTCAAATTCAACAAGAAATTTCTTAATTGAGTTTCTTGTTTCTAGTTTCTATTTTTGGTTTTTGATTTCTTCATGTTTCATAACTAACTAAAATTGTAAAAAAAATGACTTAGATTTTATATTTTTGTCAATAATTTGATTTTATTATTTAGTAAATATTAGTTTACAAATAAAATTTCACAAAATCTTTACTCATTTAATTATTGAATTTTAATAAAATATGATAATTTATCATTAAATATTACATAAGATATTAAAATAAAATTAATTATTTTATTAATTTTAAAAATAAATTTATTTTTACTATCAGTAATAAAATTGTATTTACATTGATATTAATAATCAAATAGTTCTGTTTTTTGTTTGAAAAAAACTTGAAACTAAATTAAGAGAATAAAAGAAAAATCACAATAAAAAACATAAGTGGAATCAAATGGTCCCTTGTTTAATTGCTTCAATGTGCTAAGCTCAAATGTGTGATTAGTGCTAAGTTTTGCAACAAGCTCAAGTGTCAAACCCTTTTCTAGGTTGAATGTACATAATTGGCAATTTTGAGTTTTGGCTCGTTAATGGAAAAGACACTATCCATAAGTATTGAGGTTACGTAATGTTGAGCTAAGCTCAAGGTCAAACACATTCCTACATTGAATTTATGTAATTGGTTCTTTTAGGGTTTAGTTTGTTAACGGAAACTGGTTCATTCATAAGGCTGTAATGACTGTTGCACTACCTTATGTTTCTTTTCCTTAACAACTATTTTAAGAAGTAAATTATTGTAATCCGAAATTGCATGTCTGATGTTCTCTCACTCGAGTGAGTAACATCATCTGCTTTCTTGTTGTTTCTGTTTGCAGCATACCTCGTTGAGTCCTGATGGTAAGCTCCTTGTAATTGTTGGTGACAACCTAGATGGAAAGCTGGTGGATTCTCAAACAGGAAAGGTAGTTACTTCTTTCTCCTTATTCTTGAATATTTCATCAGATCTCATGTAAATGTTTTCCATCTGGTTCTGGGTGGCTTTGGCTAATTGGAAGCCTGTTTTTGTAGACTATTACGTCTTTATGTGGACATTTGGATTACTCATTTGCATCTGCATGGCATCCTGATGGTCGCATCTTTGCCACTGGGAATCAAGACAAGACCTGCCGTATTTGGGATGCCAGAAACTTGTCTAAATCTGTCTCCGTGCTCAAGGGCAACTTGGGAGCCATTAGATCGATTCGATTTTCATCTGATGGGCAGTTCATGGCAATGGCAGAACCAGCTGACTTTGTGCATGTATATGATGCAAAGAATGGGTTTGAGAAAGAGCAGGAGATCGATTTTTTTGGGGAGATCTCTGGTGTGTCTTTTAGTCCTGATACAGAATCCCTCTTCATTGGAGTGTGGGATCGCACCTATGGAAGCCTCCTTCAATACAACAGATGCAGGAATTATGGATATCTGGACTCTTTACTGTGATTTTATGCCCTTGTATGTAGTTGTTTGTAGGTGTCCGCATTTCAGTGTCCACTTTCCTGAGAATCCAGAGGGTTAGTGGATGCAACATTAAGGTGTACAAACAAAGAGGTCACGCCCCATATTATACAGTTGATAAGGGTTTGGAAAAGATATGCGTGTGCCGTTTGAATTTGCTTTTATGGCAATGTTTCAGAAGGGCAGAAGCTGGGAGGTCAGGGCGGTGCAAGAACTTTAGCCATAAGTTTGTAAAATAAGGAAAGAATTTGTAAAGAAGTTGGGAAGTCGTATGTTTAGGCCAAGCACAAGTAATGACTTTGGGGAAATGGGAATCAGTTTTAGTTTCGTCTTCTTGTACTTCTATTGAGAATTTGATATTGGAACCTAATGTTTGCTTCAAAACAGAGTTTTTTTTTGTTCAAGTTGCATCATGTTTTTGATAAGCCCTGCTTGAATGAACCGTAATTTTTGATAAGATAACTTAATGCACGGTTAAAAAAAGTTTTCATTTAACTTGTAATGGGTATTTTAAAATAAATTAAATTACAAGAAAAGTTAGGATTTTTATTTTTAAAACTTTATATTCATTAATATGAATTAGATGTTAATTACACGTCTCTTATACATTTATAAATATTATCATTTATCATCATCGTCTTGTTGAAGTCTTGTGTTAAATCGTGTAAAATTGAGTCTAAATAAATTAAGCACTTGTTAAATTGTGTAAAATAGAATTTAAATAAATTGAGCACATATAAGTTTAACTGTTTATTTGGATGAGCTTATATTAGTAAAATTTTTGTCAGTAGAGTATTTCTGAGAAGAGCTTTTCTGAGAAATTAGTTGATTGTTTGACTGTCATTTAAAAAAGAGTTTTTTTGAAAGAGCTTCATACAATAGATTGTTTGGCAACATAAAAATAAAAAGTACTTTTAATTTTAACTATATTTTATTTTGTAATAAAAATTATTTATGCATATAAATAT
>JAOTAY010000189.1:4321074-4338200 GCA_025629805.1 Erythroxylum baracoense | reverse complement strand
TGGTCTTCTTGATTATACTTGATGTCCATATTCTTGAGATCAATGAGAATTGAACTAAAATCATCAACATTTGATTTGAGTGAACCACCTTCTGCCATATGGAGCATATGCAAGGGTGTTTTGCAACCAACTTGCTAGTGAGACTCTTTGTCATATATAGAGATTCCAACTTGCGCTACAATGAAGCAGCTGTCTTCTCGTGAATAACTTCACGTAAGACTTCATTTGAAAGGCTCAAGTGAATGGCAGTCATGGCTTTTTCATCCATGTCCAGCCTTTGGGCGTCAGTTAATTCACCTAGTACAACATCCTTTCCCAGGAAGGTCTTCTACACACCATTTTGTATCAAGACTGCATCCATCTTGACTTTCCACAAAGCAAAGCTTATGTTGCAGTCGAACTTCTCAAAATCAAATCTGGTTCTTGCCATCTTAAAAAAAAACTTCTAATCATAAACAGAACTTCGCTCCCACTATTTCACTTGAATAACACATGTATGTATGAATAGTATTGTATCTGAATGTATGAATAGTATCATATTCGTATATATGAATATTACCATATACGTGAATAGTACTAGTTGCTACAACTCAGCTACATTATCTAATTCAAAATAAATGCATGAACAATTATCACCTTTCTTGGTTATTGTTTTACTATTCATTAACTTTCACTATCGTCATCCAAAAACTGAACAGATTGTGCCAAAAAATTTGTTGTAATTTTCTCACTAAGCTCTGATACCAATTTGTTGTGAAGAGTTTAGGATCGTAGAATTTTATTTAAGAAAGTTGAAAGGAGTAATAGAGCAACATGTAGAGAAAAATTTGGAAAAAATAAGGCACAAGAAATTTACGTGGTTCACCCCTTTGAGACACTACAACAAAGGCATCCTTTCTAGATGAATTTTTTTGCGACGAAACAAAATTCGTCAAGGAAAGAAAACATGTTGCGACGTTTAAAAATATTCGTCACTGAAACAGACCATTTAGTGATGAAATTAGAAAGCATCGCACAAGAGAAAATCTTTAGCTATGTACAGAGAATATCGACTTCGAATCATCCACAATGGGTGATGATTTTTGAGAATCGTCACAAAATAATGCAATGGGTAGAATCTACAAGATAACAAAAAGATAGAGTTTACATTCGACTAGGAAGTTAGCATCCTTGTCCGCGAAGATCTCTACTATCTTCAGATGTTGAATCCCATTGTAACTCTAACTCCTCTTCATCGCCACATCATCCAAGATCTCCCCACGATCTCTATTCGCTGATGATGTAGTGTGATCTTGCCGAAGTCCACATAGCGAACTGGCCTGATCCAATGCTTCCCACAATAAGTCTATTAATTGTGGTCCATCCATCCGAGCATAGCCTAAGTCCTTAGTCCATCAAGTCCTTAGCCTGGGTTGAGTCAATCTTTACTAGGTCAGAGACTCTACCAAAATTCGCACCAAATCTGATCACACTCACCCACGTTTACCTTAGTGTTTTCGCATGCCTCCCTTATGCGTGAATCCAACGAACCTCTAGCCTAAGGCTCCTCATGAAGGTCGCTGAGAGGTGCTTCGAAGTTTAGGGGTCTAACAAACCACCCCCACTAGATGGATTCGACGCCCTTGTCGAATTAGTCTGTTGGCACTCCTCCATGAGTGGTTTCTTCGAAGACTCCTCAGTTAGCTCTTGAAGATTGTCGGAAGCCTTCACATTAATTGGCACTTCACCTATATAGCATTTTCCCAATCCATCGGGGTTGTCTTTGCCTCCATTTGGACTTGCCTTCTTAAGGTTCCCCTCGCCCACCAGAGATATGCTAAAAAAAGCTCCATCTGTTGAGTTTTCTCTGTCACCTTTATCCCCCATGATCTTGGCAACGATATGCTCCTTACCCGCCTTCTGTTTTGGGCTTCCTTGAGCATAGTTTGGCTCCTTTTTAAGGATCATAGCCGACACTTGTGCTACCAGTGCTGTAGTCTCCTTCGTCCCACCAACGAATCTACAACAATTAACAAAGAAAGATTTTTCACAATGCATAACCATCATACCACCCAAACTTGGGTATAGCACTGTCTTTGCTGCCTTAAGGAAGTCGATCCCTAATATCATTTCGAAATCCTCAAGTGGTATGACCATGCAATTCATCTTGGCACTCCAACTCCCTATATTCATCGGGATGTTGTAAGTAGCTCCCATCACCACTTGTTCCTTACCCGTAAGGGTTCTTGACTTTGTCAGGGTCGTAGACAATCTAAGCCCCAACTTGTGCACCATCCTTTCCACCACAAAGGAATGTGACGCACCCGTATCTATCATCGCGGTCACCTCTATCCCATTAACCTGTATTCTTACATACATTACTTCATCATAAGGATTAGGTTCTTTACTAACTACATTCAACAACACAGTTGGATTTATTGCCACCTCCTCTAAAGATCCTTCCTCTTCTTCGACTATTAGGGCATTTAGCTTCTCTTTCCTTGAACACTCTCTTGCATAATATGGTCTACCGTATAGATAACAAGCAATCTTGGCTAGAGGACGTCTCCCCATTCTCGGAGCCATCATCTTGCTTGCTTTTCTTGTTGAAGTCTCCCTTCTTGGATTTCTTCGTCTTCTTCCCCTCGATATTCTCCTGTTAAGCTTGGCCATTGCCCTTTGAAGAATTAGAGGAGCTTGCCTCAAATGCAGCTCCATGGACCACCAGATCAGGGATTGTCCTGCTACTGTGGGAGCTCAGTCTACTATCAGTGGGCGCTCTGGGAGTAATACCACAGTGTAGCAGAGTCGGGGAGGTGGATCTGGACAGAAGGGCCGTGGTAGAGTTAGAGTGAGAGCTGGGAGCTCAGTTGTGAGGGCTGGGGACGGGGCAGCTGACCACAGTCCTAGGACAGGGTCTACGCCATGACCAGGCAGGAGGCCCAGGACTCTCCGGATGTGGTAGCAGGTGCACTTCTTATTTCTGATTTTAAGGCTTTTGCACTACTAGATCCAGGATCCACACACTCCTTCATCGCACCGCATGTGGCATGTAGACTGCATTGTGATAGGGAGTTACTACAGTATGGGCTAGAGGTAAGTACACCTCTAGGTAGTACTATTGCTTTAGGAGAGGTCTGCAAGAGGTGCTCAATTCAGATTGATCAAGCTGAGTTGAAGGCAGACCTGATAGTCTTACAGTTGAGAGAGATAGATGTGATTATGGGTATGGACTGGCTTACTGTCCATAGGGCCATCATGAATTGTTATACCAAAGAGGTAGTATTAGAATCTCCTGGTCAGCCTAGAGCAGTGTTCAGAGGAGTTAGTCAGGCAGTGCCAGCCCGCATGATATCTTTCCTGAGTGCCCTGAGATTGATGCAAGGTGGATGTGAGGCTTATCTGGCCCACATCATTGACACTAGAGTTGAGCAGAGGTTTCAGGACATTCCCGTGGTTAGGAAATTTCCAGATGTGTTTCCTGATGAGTTACCGGGATTACCACCGGATCGGGAAACAGAGTTTACGATCGATTTAGTTCCAGGGGCTACTCCTATATCTACTCCTCCATATAGGATGGAACCTGTGGAACTGAAGGAGCTGAAGACTCAGCTGCAGGGGTTACTGGAGAAGGGTTTTATTAGACCCAGTGTCTCACCTTGGGGAGCTCCAGTGTTGTTTGTGAAGAAAAAGGATGGGAATTTGAGGTTGTGCATCGATTATAGGCAGCTGAATTGGGTGACAGTGAAAAATAAGTATCCACGTCCTAGGATCGATGATTTATTTGATCAGTTGTAGGGAGCTCAGGTGTTTACTAAGCTGGACTTGAGATCAGGGTATTATCAGCTGAAGGTAGCTGAGGCTGATGTACCTAATAGTGCTTTCTGGAGCAGGTATGGGCATTTCGAGTTTTTAGTGATGCCGTTTGGGTTAACTAATGCGCCAACAACTTTTATGGCCTTGATGAATAAGGTCTTTCAGCCCTACCTTGATCAGTTCATGATAGTATTTATTGATGATATTTTGGTGTATTCGAGGAGCAAGTAGGAGCATGCTGAGCATTTGAGGATTATTTTACAGATTATGAGGGAAAAGCAGCTGTATGCCAAATTCAGTAAGTGTGAATTTTGGCTGACTGAGGTAGTATTTCTGGGCCATATAGTGACTGGAGATGGTATACAGGTAGATCCGAATAAGATAGAGGTCGTGATGAAGTGGGAAGCTCCAAGGAATGTGTCGGAGATTCAGAGCTTCCTAGGATTGGCGGGATATTACCGGAGGTTTGTCGAGGGGTTCTCTTTGATCTCAGCCCCTCTGATAAAACTTCTGAGGAAGAATGCAGTGTTCAAATGGATTGAGGAGTGCCAAAAGAGTTTTGAGGAGTTGAAACACCGGTTGACTACTGCACCGGTGTTGACAATTCCATCAGGGACCGGAGGTTATGTGGTGTATAGTGATGCGTCGCATCAAGGATTGGGGTGTGTTCTGATGCAGCATGGCAGAGTGATTGCTTATGCCTCGAGACAGTTGAGGTCTCACGAGGTAAATTATCCAGTGCATGATTTAGAGCTAGCTGCAGTTGTATTAGCTCTGAAGATTTGGAGACACGATCTATATGGTGAGACTTTTCAGATATATATATATATATATATATATTATTTAATTATAGAATTAAAATTAAAGATGTTTAATTTATGTAATCTTAAATATAATTTAGGTTCTAATTGATTACAATGGCAACATGTTTAGGAATTTAATGAGTCACGCACAAAGAAAATGTTGAAGAGAGAAAAGTGCTTTAATCAAATTAGATTAGATTGTTAAGTTTGAGAAATTTATTACTAAATACGAAATGTTTAATAAATAAGGATCAATATGAGAAACTGGATCTTATTTGGACATAATTAGTATTTAATTATAATTTTAATAAAAATTTAATTAAAATTAGAATTTAATTTCAATTAAATTATTAAAATGTCCAAAATCTATAATAAATAGGCTTGAGCTCAAAGGAAGCTAGCATTTCTTTCCTAACCTTCTCTATAGTAGTTGCAGAGTTCTCTCAATATACTCTGTGGATACCATTAGAGATCGGATACTTGAGTGACTATAGTGGTTGAAATGAGATGATTTTATAAATGATTTGAGGGAAACGAGAAGAAAATGATCAAACTTGAATAAGGTAAGAATTAAAATTCATGCTTTATTGTGATTTACATATTTATATAATTTTAGTGATTTTGGATTTCACAAAATCAAATAATTTTTTAATTATTCCACTTGCCGTGTGATTGGATCCGACCCGATATTTTAACAATTAGAATAGTGAGTAGATGTTAATTAAATCTAGGAAAAACATATTGAAAAGTAGTAAAGAAATATTGAGTTATCGAAAAGATACCTTTAAGTATGCATTGTATTATCAAGGTAACAACATACATATACAAGGGAATACACATACAAATTAGGAAGGAGATTTAAATGAGAGAAAATCTACCTCAAGATTTATTTTCTTACTCAACAATAATGCAATATCATGAAAAAGTAAGAAACCATTTTTTGTTGAGTTATCCATATGGAAGTTGAATTTATATCATTTACAAAAACATTATAAAAAGTTATATGGCTTAAATAATTCTTGGTTAATTTGGGAGCTAATAAAAGCAAGACTGATCTAGTAAAAATCAACTATGATAGTCAAGCAATAATTACTTATATTAAAGACCTTAAATTTTATTATAAAATCAAGCATATAAGATACCAAATACAATTATTTGAAAGACATAGTTATACAAGATGAAATGAGCATGATCATACATCTACATGAGATATTGTGGCAAATCCAATAATAAAACCAATTTTTTGAGATACATATATTGCACATGTGAAGTCATTACGATAGATATTAAAATGTAATTGATATGCATTTTTCCATGCAAGTTCCTTCATTGTATTGTGATCATATCTAAACGCGGATATTTGTTAATATTATTTATTAAGTGATAAGCATTGTATAATACCTAAGTCTGGAATATGTTTACTTCATATAACACTTTTTATGTATGAATCATAGAGTGCATGAGAGAGATAAAGATTGGCCCTCTTGGACGGACAATCACCTCTAGTATTTATGATAATTAGAGATGAGACATGTTTTAAGTTCATTATCAAGGTGATAATTAAGAGCAAGAATAAGAAACTTAAACCATAAATATCATCTTAGTTAATAAGAAAAAAGAAATTATTTTTAAGTAATCAAATGGTCATCATATGTGTATTAAATTGTCAAATAAGAGTTTAGAAAGATGAATTAAAGAATGGAATAATGGACTCAAGTTAAACATTATGTACGTTTAAACAAAAGATACACGGTATTGCATGAACAAAAAACGTACATACTCTCCAAATGAAAAAGAGTCAATACTACAACATTTGACTCTTATTATGTGTGCAAAAATCAACCATTTAAAGGGAATTAATATAAGTTATAAAAACTATAAAGGTCAAATGAGCCTCATATTACACCCTTGTGACTCTTATTTAATTCTTAAGAATTAAGTTTAAGATTTGATACTTTAGAATGTTACTAGAAGATCATCAGTGATATGATCGTATGTGACAATTTTAATAAAGCAAATTAAATTCAAATTGAGAGAATTTAAAATAGGTGATTGTCATTTTTGTTTAGTTACTCATATAAAAAAAATCTATTTAAAGGTAGTTCGCGTCTTAATAAGAGGATTGACAACAGTTATGATATGATGAAGTAAATGAGATTAAGAATGTGAGATATGAATACTAAATCTATTCAAAAATCAATACGTTAATTGAGATATCATATATTCCTGACAGATATATGACAATAAGTTTTCATCGTATCTTAGTCACTTGGGTTATTAAATAAACGTAAGAAATTGCAAAATTCTAATTAGCTAAACTCATCATGTACAAGTAGGAGATATAATTCAGTCCAAATGATGAATGATATTCATTCCAATTGACACATCGTATGTTTTAGCACATATGTATTCTTGTTGCAATTGGAGAAAGTCCTAACATTAGGTTCACTTCAATTAGTATATGGTTGTATTCGAGGAAGCAAATCCTGAAATGGCTTGTGGATAAAGGGGTCCAATCTACTCCATTGTTTAGATTCATTACAATTTCAAATATATTAATAATCACACGTCATAATTCATTAGGTTAATTACCATTTCAGATTATATATATTAGCTCTGTACAACTGCACAACCTAGATTTGTTTGATGCTATAAAAATAATTAATGCTACTATAACATATGATCATGATAAGTTATTATTTTAGTGCTAACTTTGGATATAAATCTCTTCAATGTGTTGAAATTTTTATTTAAAATTAATGGACTTGTTTTTTAATTGTTATTAGATGATTTTCAACATATGGGCGATTAATTTGAATAAAAAAGATGCAAAAAAAGAAAAGGCAATTCAAATTTTAAGTTGTCAAAAAAGTTGTCGACTAAACGTAGGCATGTGCAAAGGAAAAATTTATTAGCAGAGTCTGATTTGAAAATAGATTCGATAGACTTAGGATTCTAAATATTTTGAGAATCAAGTTGTTTTTATTATGTGGAAATTTGCTACTTAATTTTATGGGGAAGTGTATTTGATAAAATATCTTTAAGAAGCGAGGACGAAGACCCTTCTAGACATCTTATCTTTCGCGTTTTTGTTTGGCTTTTTGGGAGTTTTTTTTGTTTCTTAATTTCTTTCTAGAAAAAGATAGGGATGGAGACCAGATGTTTTACTATTTTTTTGACAAGTTTCATCACTGTGATGATTAGCTAAATCCTTCTTCTTGGTTGAAGGAAAGTAACGTTATCATCTAGTATGTGTGAGATTTTCTGAATACAGTTTATTTCATTCACTAATATTAAGTGTCTTTTATGTCTTTGCATGATTGCATTGATTGATCTCTAGGATGCGCAATTAGAAATCGATTAATTTAATTTACAGTCAGATTAGTAAGATTTGACGTTCAATTTTGCTAATCCAAAGTGGCAAATAGGATTACCATCTTTTACGTTAGGGATTGGAAATTCTAAGAAAGATATTTATCTAGACTAAATACGTATCGGTTGTGTATTGTCTTGCTCACTGATTCTCTTAGTTCTTAAATCTAGTAATTAATCAAAATTAAGATCGTAACTAAGTTGTTGGTTAATAAGAGTGATTGGAATACATGTTTTTATTCATTTAATCCTAAGAGAGAATATCATTCAATGAGTATTTGTTAATCGACTTAATTTTATATCAATGATCCATACTATAACGTAGGTGACTCTAAATCAAGGTTTGATCATTAACTTTTCAGATCTGATTGTTTTTGTTTATTTCTAATTTTTTCAGTTTTAATTTCTTAAATTCACGTTAGGTTTCAAGCTTGTTTAAGGTTTGCCTTGTGGATGGTAAATGCAGAAAGCTTGATATAATCAGCAAATACCAAAAGATCAGTAAGGGCCAAAAACATAGAAAAAAATCAACAAACAAAGCTTTATTCCTCAGGTCTCAGGGCAATATCCATACATAGCAACATTGCAGCTTATTACAAAAAAAGAACTTCATCTTCACCGATAGTATTACAGGCACTAGGCTAATAAATACATATCCTTATCTCCACAGAACCATTATTGAATATATATAAGATACCATAGCAGGTAAGATGTCCGAAAGGTGGCAGTACATGCAAACGATGTCCAGTCTCCACCTTCTATGTTAGCTTACCCTGCAGTAGAAGACAGCAACATAAAAGGGGTATGAGTTAGATGCAATCATACATAAATTTGACAAGAGAAATGAAAGTTGTAACTCGATATAGTGAAAGATGTTCGGTGCATTTACTTGGAGCAATCCAAGTTAGCCGAGACGGCAAACGGCAAGGTGATTCCGCAGTTGCCAGGAAGACCCTGAGCAGCTTGAGGGTTGGGGTTGATTTTGTTGGCGGCGGTCTTGATGCAGTTGCAGGCGGTCTTCCTATCGGCAGAGGTGGTTGCTGCGGAGGCAAGAGCAGAAGCTCCAGCGCAACAATTTGCAGGTGGATTACCACCGCCGTTCTGAAGGTAGCCGACGCATGGCCGCAGGTCCTTAAGCACGTCGCTGCATGAAATTGCAGCTTTTGAAGCTGGAGCAAGTAAAAGAAGGAGCGTCACAAGAGCAGCCATGGTTGTGGTTGATGAGTTCTTCATGGTTAAAAAAGAAGATGAAATGTAGATAACACCAACTTATAATTGGACTTGCTCTTGGATGCATTTCCAACTTCATGTATATATATTGAGTTCTGGAGTATTTTGCATTTGCAAGATATGTAACACAGCTTCACCTATAAGCTTAAGTAGGTTATTGTTAATAGATTAGTGGGTGGGCACTGCTTCACGTACAAGATTTTGTATCACAAGAAGTTGTCAAGAACCATGCAATTACTATGTTTTGTCATATAATGTCCAATACATTATACAAGTTACAAGAACGTTGCAACTTACATTTAGAAATTTAAGCAATAGTTCACACGTAATTGTTATTTCTGAATTGAATACAGCTATTTCTTTGTCTCACTGGAATTCACGTGTTTCATAAATTTGCCATGCGATTGGCGTTCAGGAGCATAGTATCTGTATCTGAATCATTTTTCTAATGATTCTGTAATGAGTCCAAGAAAGACAGGAACTGTTCCCAAAAAGTGGGAAATTAAGGAGTAAACAAGTGAAGATTGGTGGGGGCTGATGAAGTATGAATCATGATAAATCTTTAAATGATTTGTGCTGTTTAACTTGTGTGTGTAATACAAGATGGAATCAACGAGTGCTAGAAATTGAACAAGATGAGGTTTTTGAGACCTTCTGTAATGCTCTCACGTTATTTCACCATCTTCCTTCATGCTGAATCAGCAAGTGCTAGAAATTAAACAAGATGATGTTTTCGAGACCTCCTATAATGCTCTTACGTTATTTCACTATCTTCCTTCATGCACGTTATCGGTCTGTCGGCACTTTTATTTTCTTTCAGTTACGTGTAATGTTGGGACTTCGATTTTATATGCAAGGTTGGTAACTTTGAAGAAACCAAATATTCTGTATGAATCTGAAGTTCAATACCATATGCGCTCAGACGGGAGGATACATCTTACCCTTCTTGATTTCGTCAGGACTTTACAGGACCAACCTTTTAAGGTTTCTTGTTTTGTTTCTGCATCAATCAGATAGTTGGTATATGAGTTAAAATGTGATATGCGAACAAGTTTGGCCGTAGAAAAAGAAGAGAACTGAAGCTTCCTCCGAAATGTGATACTAAATGCAACTTGACATATATTGTCATGCCTTGATTTCACTTGTTTTAATACACTTAAAAGTGTTCGAGTCCCCTTCAGGTGAGTTCAGGAATCGAAACTCCTTACCTGAAAACCAAACCTTGTCAGGTCAATTACCATTCATCACATCCATTCAACATAATATATTCCCCGAATGGCTATGTAACAAAACAATCCTCTTTTTTCATTTCATTAAAAACAAAATTTTAAATCCGAGGCCATAAATTATCACCATTAGTACCATGAAACCTCATGTCTATAATCCCTTTGTACTAGCCACTTAGAAATAGGTAAATACTAACCTAGCAATTACAAAATATAAATACATGTATCTGCTTGGCAATTCCTCCTCCTAGCCAAATACTAATGGGTGAAGGAGCAACCGCACGAAATACTAGTTGACATAGCAATTCACTCACTTGATGTCAGAATCAAAACCGGTGAACCAAAAACCATGCTTATAAGTGAACGGAAATTACTATTGGTTTTATTAATGACCAATTGACTCATTTCGGCAAAAGCAACAAACTAGTGCTCGTTCCAGTAGACTCGTAATGTGGCCTCCTCACCAGGTAAGTATTCAACGTGCAAGGATCACTGTGACCGAGGTTCACAAAATACTCGGATGTCCCTTTTAACTCTGCAACAATAATAGCAAGCAAATGAATAATCCACCAAAAACTAGAGTAAGGATCAAAAGGGATTGGCATATAGGGAAGGGCGAAACCTGTTGATTAATCATGTCAATCGTCCAGGTAATAATATGAGCCAGCAGATTTCTGTTCCCTGTCCTTAGTTGAGTCCAATTTGTTGATTCTTGGCCGGTAGTTTGTAGGATCTCGCCTAAATGTGATATCCAGATGCTGCACAAAGTGAATCTATTATCATCAGCTGATGTACAGGCATGGAAGAGACTAAGAGATAAACAATATATATGAATGCAGTTACCTCGAAAAATATATATATATTAATGCAGTGTGCATGAAAAATAGAACTCTGAGTGGCAAGATTGGAACAAGACATCAAAGAAGCAGGGGTAAATTTTGTTGACAGACATTGTTTAGAAATATCATTAGCCGAATCAGTGTCTCTTCAGCTTAGAAATATTTAAGCTACTTCAAGTAACAAGAAACTTTAAACAAGGGAGTAAGAGAAGACACATTATGACAAAAAAAGCTGGGACTCTACAGAACAGTTATGTTGTACTTGTTCACCCAGCAAATGCATGTTAGGTTGATACCAAGACTTGAGTTTTATGCAGTTTAACAGTTTACAATTTGTCCCAAAAAGCTATCAGTAGAAGAGTTTGATGAGCTTACAGATAAGAATAGATTCATTCCGGTCAGTAAAGATTGGGGTGAATTTGCCGTACAATCCAAAGACGGTATGCCCTCATAAACAATGACTCTATCAGCAAGGTATGTAGCCATTATGAAATCATGCTCCACCACGAAGGCAGTTTTCTTTGCATGGAGGATGAACCTCTTTATGACTTTTGAAGCAACAATACGTTGCTCGGAATCA
Source organism: Erythroxylum baracoense (assembly GCA_025629805.1). Lineage (NCBI taxonomy): Eukaryota > Viridiplantae > Streptophyta > Magnoliopsida > Malpighiales > Erythroxylaceae > Erythroxylum > Erythroxylum baracoense. The sequence continues at coordinate 4,326,355 of JAOTAY010000189.1, read as the reverse complement.
AGATATGCACTCGGTTCATCTATCAGATAAATATCTGCAGGCTGTAAACAAGATGAAACATCCACAGTACACAACGAAATCAGTCAGCTCAATCGATTAAAAACTACTGCTTGCTGTTTGTATAAACTTTTCATGGTCAATGACTAAGACTGCAAGAGCATTGCAAGAGCATAAAAGTTTAAAACATTTCACAAATCTAACATGCTTAATGTGCCAAGTGTAGGTAATCTTGACTCAAGTAACAGTGAATAAGCAGCTGTAACTTGATATATACAAGAAGTTGGGTACAAAATCTGACGTATAAATCAAAAGGCAGGTCAGTCATATAAAGAAAAGAATGGCTTCTGTTTGTTGCAATCCCCTCATAACATATCTTGAAGATTCTCTCAGCACTCTAGCCAACTTAAAATTGACTCACAACCTCACTTAAATGATAAAGTCACCCTATGAATTGTTATAGAAGTGTAAAAAGTGCAAAATATGGCTATCATTAGTCCAAAAATGCAAATCAGAGTCTGTAACTAAAAAAAAATGCATAGCAGTGTAATAAAATCAACTCAAAGATAGTTTCCTCGCAAAACACCATAATGCAGCAAAAAGCATCAACTATACAGATAAAGTTGATATAATCCATTCACCGACAAGGAGGTTTTTAAGTGGAAGGCAGATAGTATTTACCTTTCCAAGGCAGAGACACAATGCAACTCTTTGCAATTCTCCACCAGAGAGATTAAGCACTTCTTGATCCATTAGTTGTTCAATAAGAAGTGGCTTCATGACATCAGAAACAAACTGAGGATGCATATAAGAATCACGAATTTTTTGATGTAGCAAGCTTCTAACAGTAGAGGGAAATTTGGGGCTAATCTTCTGGGGCTTGTAAGAAACATTGAATTCAGGTATCTCCACATCCGAATCCTCCACAGTATCAGGTTTGAGTAAACCAGCCTGCATATTAGATGCAAAGTTTATTCAAGCAGCCAGACAACTCATGCTGCAGCAATAAAAAGTGAAGATGTGAATATAAATGTTTTACCAGCATACGGATAAATGTTGTTTTCCCTGTTCCATTTTCACCCAACATCACAATAATCTGGGAATCTGTGAATTCACCCTCAACCACACAAAGTTTAAAATTGCCCTGAGTCTTAGTCATGGTTGGATATCGGTATCGCGCATATGTTTCAATCTCTTCAGCACTCTCTTGCGGAGTCTCAGCAACCTAAAAAATATTAAAGATAAAGAATGAGTCTGGAAAAGGCCCACATCAATAACAGCAATGGAAGAAATAGTAGAAATTTACCTTAAAGGTCAAAGAATCATCTCGGAATCGCAAATTCTCAGTTGGTACAAATCCAGCCAAGAATATATTAATACCTTCTCTAACAGAGAAGGGGAGAGTCACAACACCGTATGCACCAGGCTTCCCATATAAACAGCAAATGAAGTCTGACAAATAATCCAGGACACTAAGATCATGCTCCACAACTATTACGTAGCTGAAATGAAAGTAAAACCAAGTTAAATTCCAGAGTATACAAAACTATTTAATAAAAAAAGAATAAAGGAGGATGTCTAACCTATTAGGTCTGAGCAAAGACCGGACTACTTGTGCTGCTTTAAGCCTCTGCTTGACATCAAGATAACTTGAAGGTTCATCAAACATATATATGTCAGCATTCTGTACAGCAAGAACAGCAATAGCAAATCTCTGGAGTTCTCCACCTGACAAATCCCCCACATTACGATCTATAACCTGGTTCAGCTCAAGGTCAGCACAAAGTTGTTCTTTCATATCTCTCTCATCTTTTTGGTTGAGGACTACCCCCACATTGTCGTGAACAGCTTTTGGAATGTGATCAACATATTGGGGCTTGATGATAGCCTGTTGAAGATTACACGTATCTTTAGCTGAATGAGATATAAATAAATGAAATCACAAGAAAAAACGCGTACACAAGGATTAGGGAACCTGATAACACTAAGCAACTTTAGGTTAAAATCATTATCCAGTAACCCTTTTTCCTGAAAATCTTTACACGTTATATGTTCCTCTGAAAGAACGTAAAGCTTGTTCCACTTGATCAGATTATCAGACAAAGATCACATCAAAATGAATGAGGATTAAGAAATTAAATCAGCAAAGTTATGAAAAAATGACAGGATATCTACCATTACTGCAAAAGGTCATGCAACTTTTGAATCAAGTTTGACAAATTTGTAGTATAAAGGAACCACCTTGACCATCAATAAGTAAAAGAAGTCAGCAATTCATTTTCTGTTCTAACGTACAAATTGAAAAACCCCACCAAACATCATAAATTGCAAAGCTCACGTTAAAATGATTTATCCAAAATAAAGCCAAGGCACCAAGATAGTTGAAGAAGTTTAGTGATGAGAAGGAAGAACTCGAAGCAGTTGAATATCATTACATCTGGATTTATAGGCACAAGTATGCCAGCCTACAAGGATTGTAGAAATCACCTTCAAATTATCTTCCAGAATGCGAGTGAAATAGTTTTGCAGCTCAGATCCACGAAAGTAGGTCAAAATTTCCTGCCAATCTGGAGGATTCTGCAATGAGAAGAAAATAGCCAAAAAGTTAAAACCAATAATAAACCAAAACATAGAATTTAAGCAAATGAAAATTCAGGCATTGCCTTGAACCGTCCCAAATTTGGTTTCAATTTTCCAGCCAAAATTTTGAGAGCAGTTGACTTCCCAATACCATTTGTTCCAACTAAGCCAAGAACTTGTCCCGGCCTTGGGACTGGTAACCTGAAATTAGGGCAACCGACCATGTCAATTTACAAAATGAACAATACAACGATTTCCTCAAAGAGCTAACACGTAACTAACCTGTGCAGCTTAAAGGTATTGGCGCCATATCGATGGGTTGTGTCCTTATCCAAATCCTTGGGCAAGTTGATGATTTGAATAGCTTCAAAGGGACATTTCTGAATAAAGATATAAATTAATCAATCTTCCATAAAACACAAACATATTAAAGGGACAAAAACAACTGTTGTCTGACATATGAATTACAAACCTTAACACAGATTCCACATCCAATGCACAACTCCTCAGATATAAACGCTATCTTAGAGGCAGGCGTGACCTCAATACACAGTTTCCCTGTTAATCGAATCCAACCAAAAACGAATAAAACACAGTTGGATCACAAAAAATCGAAGTACTAATTTGTAAGATTGAAAACTACAGGTTTCGTGATCAAGCCCAAGATAAATAATTTGTACTACTAGAAAAAGTATTTAATTTATGATCAAACAGAAAGTAGAATTGTCAATTAATCACATCCAAACAAACAGAATCGCGCGAAACCCAAAAATTAGGTTTACCGGTTTTAACAACGGGGCAGCTCTTCTTGCACTCCTGACGGCACTTTTTAGGCTTGCACCGATCGCCACTGACTATAGCGATACGAGTGAGCCGATCAGCCATCTCTCTATCTGATCTTTCTCGTTCTTCCTCTTCTTCTCTCTCGCCTTCCCTGTGCGCTGGTGACTGTAACGAAATCCCTCCCCCCTAGGGTTTTTGTCTCTTTGGTTTGGTTTGATTTTATAAACGGGTCGGGTCTACTAAACCGAACCTCTTTTATTACTCAATACATAAACCAATATTGGTATTTCCTTTTAACATATTATTATTTAAAATACAACAATTCCTTGGGTCTCTAATTTAAGATCAGATTTCCTGTTCCGATTATGGTATCATATTACGTTCTATTAAATTTTATTCAGACATTTGTGTGAATCTCACATAAATGTATGGATAAAATTTAATAGAACATAATTAGAACAGAGTAACTGAAACGAAAAATTTGATGTACTCTAATTTAAGTATGATAATAGTTTAAAGGTATATCTAACACTTCTTATCTGTTCAAAACACCTCTTGATTTTATTAAAAAAATATATAACAAGAGGGAAAAAAAGCTATAAGAATATTCCATGGTGAAAATAAGTTATGAATTATCACCTATTTGAAATTTTCTTAGTTTAAGAACTCGACCACTAAGTTCAGTTCCGTGAGGATTTTGTGCACATACATAACAAGTTACTTACGTTCCTCACGACTCATTTCGAGGTGGGGAAATAGGTTTCAAATTAAAACGATTTTTAATTGTTGACTTCAACTTTCACTTTAAAATTTTTAATTTTACTTTATTAATTAAATTAAATTAAGTTTATTTGAAATTTAACCAAATTTACGTTAGACTCAACCTTTTTCAAATTATTTCTGAGTAAAAATATATAATTTAATTATTTTATAAATAAAAATATATATTTTTATTAAAATTTAAGCTGAACTCAAACATTTTTAAACATTTAAATAAAATTCAAACTTTTTTGGAAAAAGAAAATTAATTTAAATTATAATTAAAACTTAATCGGCGTTACAACGAGTTCAAGATTTTAAGCCTACTGTTAGACCCTTAACTCTGAGATAGCGGAATCGTGTGAGTATTGGTGAGCCTTGATCAATGTTCGACACGCGGAATAACAGAATAAGGCAAATACTTACAAGAAGGCAAGGAGGAAAAGGGGCAATGTCAAGCATTGGCAAGCATTAGTACACATTGGTGGAAATTTTCGACGAGATGCTAGTTCGAATGTGAGACCAAAAGAAGGCTTGAAATGGATTTGGAGTGGAAGGTTAGCTAGATCATAAGTATGAAGGAAATATGCGAGAGTTCCAAGGTTCTTTAGCAAGTAGATCAAACATAGAGCGAGTTTTAGGAGAGTTTCGGACCTTGTACGAACTGACTTTATAACACCCCACTCCCGCAAGACCAGAACCCGACATCGATGGATGATGTCTGAGCTTGTGCCCCGCGAGGGTAGTGTGCTAGAGCACTCAATCACTCAGAAATCGGTATAAATTTTTTTTATTTTAAACCACAAACATAAAGTGCAGAAAATTGATAACCAAATCGACCCACTTTGTTTTATAACCATTTTTAACATAACAATATAATCAACAGAATTTTCAATAGCCATTTGGGCCCGTTTAAAATACAAAACATTTTCAATTCCAAAAATTATTACATACCGTAATATTCAATTACAAAAATATAAAAAATTTGCAGAATATACAATTCAGGATAAAATAAAGAAATACAAAGCAGACGCGAACTGATCCCGACCCCTATCTCTCATTTGCATGCATTAGGTATACTCCCACTACCTAACGGGGTATTCTTCTGAGTCCTGAAAAATAATTGCAAATTTTGGGTGAGTTTTGCGAACTCAATGAGTGA
>JAOTAY010000189.1:4299402-4313322 GCA_025629805.1 Erythroxylum baracoense | reverse complement strand
CCCTTTGCGTATCTAAGTCCTTGTACAGGGCCTCAGAGGCCTCCCCTCTAGCCACTGCGATAGATTTCTTAGCCTTTTGTTTTGCTAATCCATACCTTACTCTGTTAACAACCCTCTTCGCCTCCGTTGAACTAGCTAGGAGGTCTTTAAAAGCTCTCTTCTTTGCTTTAACCGAAGCCTGGACTTCTCCCTCCCTATATTAACAGGTTAATTTTAGCAGGTTGTCAGCCACCACTACTCCCTCAAACCAAACTCAAGTGTAATCGATCATACACAAACACTTGTCAAACGGAGAAGCCGCGCGGTCGACCAATTTTCACGTTTTAAGGCTTCCTACTTCTCCCTTCTTCTATTTTCCATCTGGTTTGTTTACTTCCTCCAAACCCTTGATCTTGTTAAATTGCATTAAATTGAAATTTTATCAATCTTAAATTTTAATTTAGGGATTTTAATTTTTTTTCCATAATTTAGAGTTATCATTTCAAATTTGATGTTTTTATAGTCAAATTGAAAAAAGAGTTAAACGCTAATTTCCTCTCAATTATATTGATAAGTTTTTTATTTTATTCAAATTTGACATTTTGGGCTTTTGCATATCACCATTTAGCCTGCATTTCTCTTCTCTAACTTTTTTTACATTATTGTTTAAATGTATTGCTAAACTTTGCTATTTTATATCACATTTTTTTTACATACTAACTTAATAAGTATTTGTTAAATTTTATTAATCAATTTTATTAATACCCAATTCACTTCTCTCTTAATTGTCATTAAAGACTAATTTAAAATGTCATTTACTTAAATATAACATTTTATTCATAAAATATAAATTTGAGTTATTTTAAAATACAAATTTAATTATAACATTAAATTTTATTAATATATTACATTTAAGTAATTAAAAATAGTACAAACCAAATTAGCATGTTATTGAATTGCAACAAAGAAACTTGCAATTCACTTAATAATTTAAAGGGATAATTGATGAAGGCGTAAGACAAATTAATAGACAAATCAATAGGTCGGATTCAATCTCGGACAGACGGGGCCACAGTGCCCCGGCTTATGGCCCGACAAAAAAAACTTCATAGAAGTTGAAATATGAAGAAATATGCCTAAATATTTGAGTCTATAGATAAAGATTGATTGATTGATTGATTGATTGATAGAGGAAGCCTTGTAAAAATCAATTAGCGAGATTTTTGGCCGATACAATAAAAAAAACTGATTACTTATGTCATGATTAGAGAAAAAATGTAAACTTTCAAAATAACGTCATTTTGAAAAAAATGGCCACATCTTAGTCCAGTCAATCCGAACCAAAAGTGAGCCGAGCCGAGCCTATTTTAACATCTCTACGCATTAAAACTTAAAAAGATTAATTGAATCCATAAGCATTCAATTTTAAGTCATTACGTGATACATAAATTACTGTAGACAACCAAAAGGTCCTTGTAATTCTACCTTTACCGTTATTTAAAAAGAATATAACTAAAATTATCTTTTTATTAAAAAGATATTTTTAGTCAACTTAATACATATAAAATAATTGTTGTGAGGTTGTTATTTAAAAAGAACTATAACTAAAAATATCTTTTTAAAATTCTTTATAAAGATCCTATTTTTGTACAAAATAAAAATATTTTTAATCAAAATCATTAAATAATAGTATAACTAATTTTCAATTCACTAAGTAAAATCTTGTTTGATATAATAATTATAAAGTATATATTTTAAATGATTTATGTAGTGAATTAATGATTTAAAATTAAGTAATAGTTAATTTAATTAATTTTCATGGAAAATATTATGGAAAATTATATTTTGATTTAATTTTTAAAAAAATTATAGTAGAACTAGAATTGCGAAACTATTTTTTTATGTATTGAGTAAAATCTTAGTTACATAATGTAACTATAAATTATAAAATTTAAGTAATTTATTAGTAATTTAAAATTAAAGAATTTAATTTAATTGTTGTTATAAGCTAAAATAAATAAATTAATTTTTATTTTAACAAAATTTTCAATTAAAATTTAAATTTTAGATTGAATAAGAAAAATTCCATTCAATTATATTTTAAATTCTTTAATTTTATTTAATTTTTAACTAAATTTATTACAATAACTTGCATTTTTTTCCTATTACAAGACTTTTTGCTTTAATTCTATGTCTATCTTGAAATAATGAATTAAGTTCATATAGATATTTTGGACGCTGTTATTGAAATAACTCCCCTAGCAGTATTTTTGGCTACTCTACTCATTTCATAAAATATTCTATCCAGTTGAATGACAGCTACCTAATATTCGGGTGATCCTTTCCCCGAGCCCATACAAGTAAAATATTCTTTCTAGTTGATCGACAACTACCTAATATTCAGGTGATCCTTTTCCTGAGCTCATACGAGTTTCTGCAGATCTTGTAGTAACTGGCTTGTTAAGAAATATACGTACCAATATTTTTCGCCGCAACTCATATTACTTGTCATTATTTGACGTATCGGTTGAATTTTTTAATTTTAAATTTTTAAAATTTTTGTTCTAATTTTTAAATCAATTATTGAAACTACCTTTAAATAACTGAAATTTATATTTTCTGACACAAAAGTTTCTTACATCCTCTGTCCGAGGTCTGAGGCTCACGAAAAATGATACCACATCTTGATTTCGTTTCATTGAATGATTTTTTTGTTCGATTGGAACTGAACTACCATTAACCCAATTTGAACACTTCCTAATTCCTGTAAATATAATGGCTTTAGCTGCCCGCTTCAATCTTATTCTTCTTCGTCTTCGATTACAACTGCGAAATTCTTACTATCGGAGTCCTTATATCTCCTCTGTAAATTCTCCATTCAATCTGTCCAAAATCACTATCATTAATACCACAAGAATAAGAAGGTTGCAGTTGGGTTGCTGCTACTGCGTCAGTAACAGTCACAGTTACACTAGTTCTAGTAGTAGTAGTAGTAATGTTGATGCGAAATCGTACCTGCAATTGAGTGACGAAGAACTGATGAAACAATGCGAAATGAGCACTTTCAAGGCGTCGGGACCTGGTGGCCAACACCGGAACAAGCGTGAGTCCGCCGTCCGACTCAAGCACCTCCCTACTGGCGTTATTGCTCAGGTTTCGGTTGAAATTTCGAGACTTTGTGTCATTTCTTATGCTGTATTCAACTTGCACGTTATATGTTTGATGTTTTGTCTCAGGCTGTTGAAGACCGATCACAGCACAAGAATCGAGCTTCGGCCTTACGGCGTCTGCGCACTCTTTTAGCCCTTAAAGGTATCTTATCTAAGCAAGCTGCTATTTTCGTTTTAACTCTTATTATTTGATTTTTGTTTATCATGTATGCTATCTTTATTTTTGGTCAATTAATTTGGGAGGTACGTAGTCAGGAACCCTGTGGATGTTGATGCCTACTCACCTCCTCTAGAGCTTCTTCAAATTCTTCCTCTTAAATCTACCGTCAGAGGAGCTGAATATGGCCCCCAAATTGGACCCAATAATCCTAAATTCGTCTTGGTACGTGTTTATTCACTTCCGTCCTTTTTCTCTTCTGGATTTTGATTTTCCACGTAAATATGTAGAAGTTGTTAGAAGTACTAAACTTAAACGTTGAGAATAGAGATAAATATACTAGAATTAAGTTAAATATACGAATGAGTAACATATTTTGAAATTTAATAGTTAAGTGTGATTAACTTTACGTCTATGATAAGAGTCTTGGAATACCAAGCATATAAGTATAGTTATTTGGTTAGTATATATAAGTAATTTCTGTTTTGAATAGTTCCCTCTTCTTCTATAGCCAAGAAAGTGGTATGAGAGCCTCTATTTTAGATATGAGAAACAATAAAAAAAGGAAAGATGTTTGTGAAAAGAAGGTTCCATTGAAAGTTACTATAAGTTTAAAACTGAGAAATTTGTCGAGAAGGGGAAAAGATTACTTGTGGAGGAGATGTGTCTTAAGGCAAGACTACACAAAAGGTTACGAAGACCAAAAAAGGTTTTCAAAAGAAGTGAGATTGAGAAGAAAACATCTTTGGAAAAACACAATGGTGTCAACAGCAACAAACCAAAATTTGAAATCATGGAGGTTGGAGTGCCAAATCATTGTAACCGTCCTCAAGGAATTACTTGAAGAGTTGAAATTATCACTAGCAAATTCATGTGAAAATTTTGGTCTGGGCCTTCAACCAAGATTTGTGGCAATAATTTATATTTGAAGATGATTTAGGAAAGTTTGTTCAATTTGGATGTAATGCATATAAAAGGAGGGAAATAGTAAAAATGAATTCGAAAACAACCTCTTTACTAGTTAGGGGTAAAGCTACATACTATTAGACTTTCCTAGACTCCCGCGTATCAGTGGAAATTTTACTGGGTTGTTGTTGTTGTTGTTATTGTAAGCCAAAAAAATGAAGTAGCTCTATGATAAAACTTCTAAAAGATTATCTTAAGAAACGTCTTCAATGCGAAGATGATTTGGAATTACTTAATTACTTTGATCAGTATATCAATGTGGAGTCAAATGTTTGTGTAGCTACTCAGTTAGATCAACTAAATTCATCAGTCAGAGTTCAAGTGTCATTGTTGAATACCTGAAATGTTTTTATATTATCAAAATATGAGATCTAAATGAAAAGGAGCTGTATAATATCAAAATTGAAAATTTTGAGAGACAAATATGAGGAAGCCTAAGACGTACATGAAACCTATGAAAATTTACAACCAAATTTAAATGAAGCTTGAGTTAGATGAATTAAAGCAAAAAATGAAAGAAAAAGAAATCGTTCGTGCTTATCATCCAAGAAATATTTTTTTTTCATGATTTTTCTATTGGATGTGGTTCAAGTAACCAAAAAATGAGAGTTAGTTGAATTGCCAAAAATGGGAGGATGCTATGAAAGTGGAGTTGGAAGCTCGAGAAAAAAGAAATAGGGGAGTTGATTAAATTGCCGAAAGGGCAGAAGTTAGTTGGATGTAGATGGCTTTCATCGTGAAGTACATACCTTAAAAGTTTTGTAGAAAGATACAAGTCAAGACTCGTTGCCAAAGGGTATAGTCAAACCTATGGTATTGATTATATTGAGAGATTTGCTCTAATTGCTAAGATGAATATAGTCATGTGTTATTATCATTGGCTGCCATTTTTAGTTGGAACTTGCAACAATTTGATGTAAAAAAATGACTTTCTTCGTAATGATCTAGAAGAGGAAATTTGTATGGAGGTCTCTCCTAATTTTGAATTTAAAGAAGGAATGTTATACAAGTTTAAAAATTGCCTCTATGGACTTGAGTAATCATCGAGAGATTGCTTTGGAAGATACTCTAAAGTAATGACTAGCCTGGGAAACAAGCAAGGCCAAAGAGACCATACTTTGTGAGACACTCAAAAGTTATGGAGAGTGAAAATGTTGTTAGTTTATGTGGTTGATATCATAGCAAGAGGTAACGATACAGACGAGATGCACAATTTAAAAAGGTATTTATTGAGAGAATTTGACATCAAGTAACTTAGGAAGTTAAAATAATTTCTAGGCATTTAAGTGATACATTCCAAATAGGAAATCTTTATTTCACAGCAAAAGTACGTGCTTGACTTATTAAAGGAATTGGGATTGGGATGTAATCCAGTTGATACACCCATTGAGTTCAAACATAGTATGGGATGCTCCGGATGATTCCATGGTAGATAGAGGTTTGGACTGGTTGGAAAATCATTTTATTTGACCCATGCAAGGCTAGATATTGTATTTGTTGTGAATGTTGTCAACAAATTTATACATAATCCTATAAACATGCATCTCAAGGCAGTACATCAAATTTTACAATACTTGAATCGTAGCCCTGAGAAAGGAATCTTGTTCAGGAAAGGAGAAAGTATGACTTTAGAGGCCTACACTGACTCTAATTGTGCTAGTTCATTTTGACCGAAGGTCAACCTCTGACTATTTTACTATCTTAAGTGGTAACCTTGTAACATGGAGAAGTCAAAAGCAAAATGTGGTAGTTGGGTCAGAATCTAAGTTCAGGTTAATGGCACTGACAATAGGTGAGTTACTATGATTAAAAATAGTTCTTAATGATTTGAAGATAAAATAGGAAGGTACAATAAGATTGTACTATGATAACAAATCAACAATTGATGTTGCATATAACCCTGTGCAACATAATCCAAAAAAACACATTGATGTTGGCAGGCATTTCATTAAAGAGGAACTAGACGATGGCCTAATCTGCACTCCATTTGTTGTAACAAAAGATCAACTAGCAGGCATGCTCACAAAGGGGCTGCGAAGCCGTATATTTCGAGTTATATTGTTAGCAGGCTTGGAATGGAAGATATTCATTCACTAGCTTGAGGGAAAGTGTTGAATAATGTATTTAAGATGTCTTCATTAAGGTAATCTTGTGATCTAAAGGATTTGGTGTAATTCCTGATCTTTAGGGACTACTCCCTGGTCTTTAAGGATTTTAATGAACTGTATATACGGGCTAGGGAAGCAAGTATTTATGCTGTTAGTATATATATTCCCTTGTATATAGACCAGAAGTATGAATGAGAATTATATTCGACCATAAATTGTGATAATAACAACAATACACTTATAGTTTTACTTTTTGCATACAATACTACAAGACCACATTTATATATCAAAAGCAGGCAATGGGCTTGTGCCCAAATGACCCATTAACATCTCTAGTTGTTCCTATAACACATTACTGTGACTGATTATTATGGTGGTGATGATACAGGGAATGCAAGCGCTAATTGATCTGATCTTTGCTCTTGAAGGATCAATATCAGAAGCAGCAAAGATACTCGGGTGCATTCCTCTTTCCACCTTGATTTACCAAATTGTGTATGTAACTTGTTATTGGGTTCCTTGTATTGTCTACCAAAAGCAAACTCAAATTTCATTGAGTTTGAATACTTGCTTCTTCCTGCTATTTGCTTATTACTTGTAGAGGTCATATTCTTATCAAGGACTGCTTATTGATCTGTTTACTGTTTGCTGAATCAGGGGTGAGTTTTGATCTAGGAAGAACACTCACTGCCATTTATTTTGAATGTCAATCGTTACACCCATAAGCATTATCTAAAAACTCATGCTGCCATCATGATATACTAGATTAGCTGTCTGCCAGGATTAGGCTGACGAATTGCCAGTTGTTTGTATTCTTTAGTTTGATGAACTAATTCAGCCCAGACTAACAATGAGTTGGTCATTGCAGGTTAAGTACAGGAGCACTGTCTCGCTTGATACTCTCAAATGATTCTCTTCGCATGGCAGTGAATGATTTGAGGGCTTCTAAGGTAGAATCAGTAATTCTTTTCACAGTATTTGTCTCTGAAGTGTTTTACGTTTTGTATACTCATCACTGTCTGCACCAAAAAACACAACCTGATTTTTCTTTTCTTATTTGGAGTAAGCTGTACGTTAAATTATGGAAAACATCAGTGCTACTAGTTGTAGGCTTATATAGGGGTCAGGGGCCAAAATATTGTACGGTTTTTCTTTTTCTTGCTGAAATGATATAGTCAATGTAGGCTGTTTTACTTCCATAAGCATTCTGGTTTTGCAGTTCTTTCCTTTGGTATTTGCTAATTGTGGAAAGGTTGATGAGTATTTCTTTTTCTTTTCTGAACTTAAAAATTAAATACGTACATTTGTTTTTACAGGATTTGAAGCCTCTGAAGTAGGATTTGCTGAGATTTATCTAGTAAGAATGTAAATTGTGGTAATTCTCCAGATTATTGCTCTATTAAGAGTCAATATTGCAAGTGTTATACATTGTCATCAATGACATTTATCCTAGGAATTTGTTTTTGTTTGTAACAATGCTAGATAGCCAATTGATCCAAAAGCGACATCAAAGAATTTATACTTCACAAGATGGTATATTTTAATGAAAAATTATATCCATTTAATATTCGATTTTGTATAGTGAATAAACTGTTATCCTATATGAATTGTACTTCGTACAATTGTGTTTTATGTTGAACTGGAAATCTCTGAATGTTAGTGAAATATCTGTGTCTTACGATTATATTTTAGTCTGTCAATATTTTATTTTTCATTCAAAAGGGAGGAATTACAAATGAGTGATAATCTAAAATTGTTATTCAAAGAATTATCATTAGCAATTGAAGAACTGAATATTAATAATGATTAAAGTTAGTCACTAATTGTATAATAACTGGTCATTATAATATAATTTTTTTCTTTTCAATTCTTAGAATACCTATTCGTGGTAATTAATAATGTTGGGAAAATCAGTATACGTTTTTAAAGAGGCCCTTTGATACTTATTTAATTCCTTGCTTGTCTTATTTTACTTGAAATTTTGTTGGACAAAGCAAGACCATAGTCTGAGCTGGGATCACATTTGGTAGAACTAAGACTGTTGGACAGATGGCATTTTTGTGTTTGCTCAACTCTTGTAGTTGGTATATGCTTATGTTATGATAGTTTCAAGTTACTGTGTCCTTTTCGCTACAAACATGATCTTCTTGAGCGTTACAGGACTGATAAAAACTGTTCATTATTTTATTCGATTGGCTTCTCTATCTAGTTCTTCTTGATTGCTGATTCTGTTCTTGTGATGCTAGAATCATCACCTGATTGATTTGGTCATTTCAAACACGAAAGGATCAAGTAAAGCGGCATAAGGGATGGATATTCTCTTCATATCAAAGGTCGACTTGTCATGAGGAACTTAGCATAGAGCGAAGGGTGGAAAGTATATGCGTCCGGCTTGTCTTCAAGTGAACTATATATTCTTTGATGCTTTGAGAGGTTAAGGAGAAGGTTTTGACAGCTTGGTTTCGTTCATTGACTCGAGTTATTGTACAACTTGATTGGCAAGAATCATGCTTCTAACATTGTATTCAAACCTGTCATATCAGCTTCTGAAATGAGCCGGTTTAATAAAAAAAGCATATGTATACGCATATAAAGAATGTTCACTCGTGTTATTCTTGAAGCTCCGTCAAAGTCAGCCTCCCATAGTAAGCTAACAGGAAACGAATTATGATTTAAGCATTGCAGGAGTTATAACCTTTTCTTTCCACAAGGTATGTGGACCTCAAATGAACACCAATTACATGACAGAAGAGAAGGGCAATCATAGTCCTCGAAACGTTTTCAATTCCTCTAATGAAGGTGCTAGTTTCTCATTGAAGTGGGACTCACCCAAGCGTGTTCTTGGAGAGAAATTAGAGAGAGAGTAGCAATAATCATAAGGAAAAAGAAAGGGAGGTGATGTGAAGTCATGCCAAAGTCAAAAATGTTAATATATTAAGAATCTTCATTACGAATAGGAAGAAAGTTTGATGCAGAAAGGAATCCTATTCTTAAAGAATGAGGTTCTTTCACCACACTTCCCACTATGAAGTCCCATTGTGCCTCGTTGACTCTTTTCAATAAGAAGTTAGTTTATTCATTGATATCCACACCCAAAAAGTTAAAAAAGAAGAGACCCTTCTGCAGCACTCCTTTTATGTTGGTTTTGTTTTTCAAATTCGTAACAATGGAGTCACCATTGAAACAGAAGTTGGTTTGAAAAGAAACTGTTAACTATTGTTGTATATTAGGAAGAGAATCCAAAGACCTTTTGTAGTGTAACCAATGACTAAAATTCCCCTGTTGCCTTTCCCCCTTACTTTCTCTTTTATCCTCCTGATGGGACCAACCCTACACATTCCCTTGAAGAACTTGTAATACTAATTGTACTTGGTATGTTTGTCTTGTTGGAGTACAGACAATGCACACGTTCATCAAAACCATATTGTTTCAAGTGGTAGAGGGGCCCCTCAAAGAGATTACTCAGACCCACATACTAAGCTAACAAGATTATCGTAAACATAAAAGATGCTCAATTTGGCTTGCACTTCAAGTTGAAGGCACACTTGATTACTATTTTCACACAAAAAATAAAAAAGTTTAAAGAAAACTAGCATTCGATCATTTGAATTAAAGAAAGTAAGCATAAGTTGACAATGTTTCATCATAAAATAAATAAATTGACTATGAAAAAGTGACTTCACGAACGTTATGTTTTTATTATCATACAAGTTTAATGTTATTAATTGTATATAACCGCATTTGATAAAGAGACTGTTTTCGTAATTCGAACTTATAACTTTCCGAGTAAAAAAAATAACAATTTCAGTTTAATTCTCGTCCGGGGAACTTTATTTTACTTTGTATGCTTAATTATTTTGTTTCAGAAAGCCTAGTGGACTTGATATGTAATTAAATCAAGATTTGATTCTCCATTATTTAGCCTTCCCTTCGCTCTTCTCCTCCTCCTTTGTATATATAAGCCTATTGGTAATGAAGCATATCGACACAAATTGCATCCTTCCACATTCCAACAAAAGAGAAAAAAGATGGTGATGGTGGACATACATGGCAAGCTCCGGCAAGCTCTAGGCACGGTGAAAGATCAAGCATCAATAGGGAAGGCGATGATATACAATTATCATGAAGTTAAAGGCTTCTCCGACATAGAGATTGCAGTGGTTCGTGCAACTGGCCATGATTGTGGTCCCATCGACGACAGGCACATGCATGAGATCCTCTTCCTCGTCTCCAACTCCCCTGGATCAATCCCTTTTCTGGCCGAACGAATCTCTCGCCGACTCAGCAAGACCAGAGACTCCCTCGTGGCCTTCAAGACCCTCTTGCTCATTCACCGTCTGTTGCGTGGCGGCAATCGGAACTTTGAGCATCAGCTTCGTGGTGCTCATGTTTCAGGTCATCTTCAAATGAGCACTGGCTGGTTTATGAAGAATTCAGATTCTTCAGTTCGTTTCCTGCATAAGTACGCTGCTTATCTTGAAGAAAGAGTAGGTTGGGTCATCAATCAAGCTGGAAAACTAGAACCTGTAATGTCTCAAGGTCTGGAGTTCAGATGCTACGATGAGAAGTGTATAGATATGGTGTTTCGCAAGTTGCCCAAATGTCAAGTGTTCATAGATAGGGTATTGGAGTGCTCCCCAGATCATATCTTGCCATCTGACAATAATCTGGCTCAAGCAGCCATGAGTAACATTTTGAAGGAGAGCTTTCAGGTTTATACTACTTACTGTGAATGTATAGCATCTCTTGTTAACATGTTCTTTGACTTAACAAGTCCTGCAAGAGCTTTGGCTTGTCAGATTCTAAGAAGAGCCTCTCCACAAAGCCAACAGCTTTACGATTTCTTCCAGAATTGCAAGCAGATTATCGAGAACAAGAACTTAGAATATCCTGTGGTACAAATCATTACCATGGAACATGTTATAGCATTGGAGGAATGTAGTACCTATATTGCTAGTTCAAACGGCTCTAGTAGATCGAGCAAGATCAACGGGCCAAGCAAAGTCAGGTCACCAGTTTTAGATTGTCTCACAAAATCATCAACAAAATTCCAGTCAGGCATGACAATTGAAGCAGGTAAGAAAGGACAGAAAACAGGAAAAAGTCCAAACTTGTCAGCAACACTTTTTTCTTGCACACTTGAAACGAAAATCAGCAAAGTATGGGTGGTGTTTGAAGATGAAGATCACCACAATTCCGATGTTAATTGTAAGGGCAATATGCAATAGGGAAGATAATGGTTAATGATTTTTATACTGAACATAGTAAGGAACAATATGAAGAGTTGACTGAGAGTGAACATGGCAGCTTTTTCTAATTTCTTTCTTCTGAAACTTTCGAAAGAAAGCAATCACAATCGAGTGCATGCAAGTATGTGTAAAGGCTTTGGTTCAGGAATTCTTTGCTTGTAACTTGTTAGATTTGGTTTGCTGATGTTGGAACCCAATATTGACAAGTGAATTGGCAAGTCTGCAAGGCTTGGGAGAAAAATCTCAATGTCTGAAAAGTTGGAAGGGCTTGAGTTTTCTATTAACCATGTATTTGGGTGCACTAATCAATGAAATGGAAAATATTTCGATGCAATAATTATTTTTTACTGGTTTTTCTTGTGTTTTTATCAGTAAAAAGTAGACAAATGTGATCTTCTTATTTATTGTTAGACTAAGTGAGGTCCTATTTTATGATTTTGATAATAACAAAATACATTAATATTGATGAATTTACTTTTAATAGTATTGATAATTTTATTATAATGAATGAATTAATATATGAAAGATGAAGTTCAGTAGAATAGTAGAGTAAATGAGCCAATTAATCAATCAATCAATTAAATGACAGCAAAAATAAGTAAAATAGAGCACAAATGCAAATTAAGAGTCAAAGTCAAAATTATCGTATCCAGTACACAAGGGTTTTCGCTTTGCGAGAGTTTGGGGAATGTTATAATGTACGCAACCTTACCTTTATATTTTTAGAAAGTAGTTGTTTCTGTGACTTCAACTTGTAACCTTATGGTCACAAAAGAGCAATTTTATCAGTTGTTCTAAGGCTTATCCTCACAAATGCAACTTAAGAGAACTTCAAGAAAATCAAGTAAAGATCGAAGAATAAGGAGGAATCAAATACATTAAAATTTAGGCAAATCATTATAGTCTTTTTTATAACTTAATCTTTGTTATTTCAGTAAACAAAAGAACTCAATTATCACATAATCATTTGCATTTAGGGTATAACACATAAATTTTTTCACAAATCAAGAGGAAATATATTTCGACATTAAAAAAAACTTATTGATCTTCAATCAGACTTTTGAGAAAAAATTTTAGTAGTTTTAAATAAAAATTTTATCAAAGAGGTTTGCGTGTTGTATCTTTGAAAAGACTTGAAAGTTATAAGTTTTCAACTTAAATTTTACAGGGTTTCAGCCAGTGACGGAGATATATGGGGCCCAGTGGTGCACTGGGCCCCCCAAGATTTTTTAAAAAAATTAAATAAATTTTATTTTTATTTAATTAATTAATAATAATAATATATATATAGTAACATATTGTTCGTTACTTTAAAACCCTAACAAACAAGTCGGCAACTGCTACACATTGGTATTTCCTGCTTCAACTCTCAAAATTTTCTTCGCGTACGTTTCACTCTTTATCTTCCAAGAATTTTGTTTCCTATTCAGTATTCACAATATTTGCTTCACTAGTTGATTTTGAAATTCCTATACACTGACAATGACAGATGTTGAATAAATATTTGCTTCACTCGTTGATTTTGAAATTTCTATACACTGACAAAGTGACAATGACAGATGTTGAACATGGTGTAATAGAAGGCTTTGAAAACATGTGGTTAAGAAGATGCTTGATAATGATACGTATGGTATAAATAATATAATACATGGTTTTAAAAGCAATTGGAGTTTGAACAGATGTAATCATGTAAGCTATCAAAGATGTACATGGAGAACTCATTAATTATCATTGTCCAGATGTTTGTTTTCACGCAGATACAGAAGCAGAAAAGTTACTTATTGATGTAATATGCATGAGTTTATAATATTTATTCTACGACAAAATTTAGGGGGCATGTATGACTGTTTGATCAATAATTTAATTAAGTTCTTGCAGTAGGGAATGAGTTTTTGAGGCTTATGAACAGTAGGGAATATATATATATAATAAAAGAAAAAGAGATCCAATTATTTTTTAGTATATTTGACAGTTGCTACCGCTTTTATGGAATTAGTAAATATTCGTTCTAACTAATTTTTTTATTTTGCAGTTATGGAAAAATACTTTAAAAAATTAAGACCGACTGTTCAGTCATCATCGTCTGATTTAAATCAGAATGTTAATAAAGCACCTCCAGCATCGAAGGAGGTTATTATTGAAGAACTTGTGATTGACTTAGAAAATCTTCCTTCCGATCCAGGATTGAGACCTAATATAATGGAGTATCCTCCCGAAAAACGAGATCAGGTGCGTAGAGCTTATTTATTAAAAGGTCCTTGTCAACCTCGAAATCATAACTTTCCTCAAAC
>JAOTAY010000189.1:4275635-4290401 GCA_025629805.1 Erythroxylum baracoense | reverse complement strand
TCCTAACTCTCATTCTACATCTTCCATACCATTTCTAACACAACTAACACACAATTCACTTCATAACTTCACCATAACTCACCTTACAACTTATCCTTAACCATTAGGCCAAAAATTGGCAGCACACACACACTCAATTTTCCATTAATTCCACTCCATTTAAAACATCCTAATTCACCTAAACTACATAACCTCTCATTCATTAACTTCAAACACATCATTAATCCATCATCAAAGACATAACACACCCAATTCATTCAAGACACAAGTTCATACAATTCATTCATGTCATACCACAATTTATGCATGTAATTCTCATTTAAGAACATAAAAGATACAATTCTTACCTATTAAGCTCTTAATTCTTCAATCTTTTAACACTTCACAATTTCTCTCCTTTCTCCCAACTATCACATACACGGCATCCTCATCTTAGTGGGGTGAGAGTATGAGGTTTAGGTTGTATGGTGACTCAAAGAAGAGAGAACCAAGTGTAGAAGAGTGGAAAAAATGGAGGAGAAGTGATCAAATCTCAAAGAAGAACCAAGGTGGTGAAGCTTCGGATGAGAAGAGATTTCATGCAAAAGACACACTAAACTCTTAGCAAAAGAAGCAAAGAAGAAGTAAATAAGGAAGAGTCGTGAAGACTCCAAATTATAAGACTTTTATCAATGAATTAATTAAGTGGACATGTAGGCAAGTGACATGTGTCACTTGCCACATGTCACACTCCCATTGGCTCTCTTCATTTTGTTCCCAAATCAATTCCAATTTCTCTCCAAAATTCTAATGGCTCAATTCAATAATTCCTAAATTCATATGCCTAAGTTTCCAATGCCATTAGACAGTCAATTTCACTACCGGTAGACCCCTATTCTGTCACTTAACAGTTTTCCGGGTCAGAAAATGACTTCCGAAAAATTTCTGAAAAATTCCTATAAGTCTCTAAAAATTAGAAAACTCCTATAACCCTCTCCAATTCAAATTCTCATTCACACAAAACACATTTTCTATAAATCACAGTTATTCACAATTAAACCAGAAAATGTCATGAATGCATGTACAATCATTTTCATGTGCAAAATTCACTATTCATGTGTATAAATGAATGCATGAATACAGCAATACAATTTTACATATTCCTAACTCGTTCTAAATTACCAATATACCCTTCCTATAAGTGAGGGGATGTTACAACATTACTGAGATAGAGCCTATATTAAGAGATTATTCATTGAGAATTTTTAATTTTGGCTAGATTCCAACTCTAAAGGCTCTTATACGGAATACGAATAAGATTAGTTATTGAACAAAACAACGTGAAATAAGCAAAAGAAGCCTGTGACTTGCACTAGATGGTGCGAACATGCTTGCGGAGTGCGTGGGAGAACTATAAACGTCATCCAGTGGCAGTACATAGCGACATGAATGGAAGTCTTTGTGGCTTTGTTCGCAACGCAAAAACAGGCCCCAAAAAATGCAACCAACACAAAGAAAACCCAATCACATTCAAACAAAAACAACCAACGTCGATGGGCATCTCGTGATGCACACACAACACCACATCCACTTTCCAATTTTTCAAGCATCACATTGCTTTCTCTGTGCCTGTGTATGGGGTTTATTAACACTCATTGCCAGTGTTGTTTCGCCACTGGCAAACCAACAGCCGTTGGTGATTTTTCAAAAATCCAACCAATTTTCAAAATCTAACCATCAAGCATACGCACAAAAAAATACCAAAATCACATAGACCAGTAAAACACATACAGAGATAACATGGGTGTGAGAGTGACAAATAAGCTTTCCCCAAAATCTAAATGGCGTCGTTTTAATTTTATTATGAAACAACATCATTTTACTAATTAGACAACCTCCTCTTAATGATGTTGGCATGCCTGATTAGTAGGAGTCTATTGACACATGACAGTGTCACTTTCGCATAGATAACGGTGAGGCTAACGTCAAGTTAGAATTGAAACGAATTAAAAATTTATACATTTTATTGCTACTTTTTAAAGTTTAGGTTATAATTAAAATTTTGATAAAATTTTGAACTTTTTTTAGTAATTAACCATGTACAATATTACTTATTCTTAATAATATAAATAAAAATATTATTTTTGTAAAAAAATATTTAATAGTAATAACATGTAAAAATTATAAATTTTAATAACAACAAAAGTTATTTAACTTAGTCGGTCTTAAAATTAATAAATTCGAAATAAAAGAATTAAGTACCCATTAATTAAATGTCATTAATATTTACATACTATTATTTTTTATTTTGGGTAAAAGTATAAACGTCTATGGATGTCAAAACCGACCCGGCCTGACCTTCATTTTGGCCCAAGTTTTGGCCGGCCGTTACTTCCACTATGGCCCAGGTTCGGGCTGGGCTGGGCCCAGTCCTTTACAATTTAAGAAATCATAGGAGTTTCCTTGTTATGATAGTTTGAAGTTTTGCATGGCCTCGTTTGCGAGAGAAATAAGAGTGGTAGACATAAACACTTCTTGTTCTTGCAAGGTCTCTTTAAAATCCTAAAGTTCTAATGATTGTCAGTTTACTTGAATTGATTAACTACGTCCCTTGCAAAACCTTAATAGCTACGAACCAAACTAAAGTAATGATTTATATGAGGATATTAGCCATGGTTTTATGACATCATTCATTGTCTCCATCTAAATTCTAAAACAAAGGACACACAATACTTTTACCAAAGCCTAATAGTACAATACAGATTACAAGACAAATTCAAAGCAACACCATTATTATCTAATAAGCTAATTGACATCATTAAGGAGCTAGATCGATCATGCAAAAACAGATAATGTTAAGTCCTAAAGGGAGAACAAAACTAGGCACCAGACGACAGCTAATAAATGTTGACCATGAAGCCAAAAGCTCCATCACTAGTATTCAATTATCACTTGCTCAAACCAAATAATAGAGAGTACTTAAAAGCAAGTCAAGTCCTCAATCAAATGCAGGTCTGGCCAACTCCCCAAGTCCAGATTTCAAGGTAACTCACCAATTGAACCACTACCTCTTCTTTCATTTCCTTTGTCTTCTCCCCTTATTAAGATTTGGCTTTTCCTAGTGTTACAGAAGTCTTCCTAGAAATCTCCTATGGCTTAACCTGTTCTCTAATAAACTGCTCCACCTGAGATATCTCCCCCTTCAAACCAGAAGCTTCTGCAAGAGTAACTTTGTTGCTGCACTGAGAAAAAGCAAACGGCTGCCCAGGTGTCCCAAGAGTGAAGTCATTTGCGATATCAGCTTCCGAGACTGCACTTCTTGATGCTCGTAGTTTCTCACTGCACAATGATGACAAATCATGGGACTAAACCAAAGATGCAGTACCACTTGAACCCAAAGAGAATAAAAGTGAAAGCATAATGCCATATCAACTAGTAATCACATTACCAAACTACTAAAAAAAAAAACTATTCAAACTAATATAGATACACTACCAAGGAGAGTTAAATACACAATTGAATTGTCTGTCCTGATACTTTTCAAAAAACAAGCTGCCATTGTCAGATCTTTGTCCCTATATGCGACTATAAACTACTAATTGCTTAAGATTTTAATAACCTGACTTGGAAAATTAAGACCATTCACTACTCACGAACCTATGACATGGCAAAGCTATAGATGAGTGCAAACATCGAAGAACATAGATAGTGAAGATATATACATTTCTTTCTCCAATTGCTTCCTAATGAAATCCTTAGTATGGGCTGCCACTTTGTCAGTCTTGTTACAGCAGATGAGAACTGGAATTTTCTTTTTAACTACACTTGAGTTGGTTAACACGTCATAGAGGTATCTATCAAAAGCAAGTAATAAAAGATTAGAACCATATACTTGTACTAAAGTATTTATGAAAATATAAACTACGATGAATGCTGAATCCAGAAATATATGTTAAAGGCTTCTGATTACTCTGTAACTGCACGCAAATTGGGTAAGAATTCCAAAGCATCAACCAAAAAGATTATGCCGGATGCTTGAGGCAAGAATTCTTCTAATTTAGGCCGAAGACGAGAATGGCCAGGAACGTCAACAAGATGGACAGGTTTTAGTTTGCCTTTCTGTCAAGAATACAAAGGAATGAAAATACAGGCTTGGAGTCGGTTAATTTGATATAAAAAGGCTAGAAACTAGTAAATCCCAAAGGCCTGGCAAATTCAATATTTTTACTATTTAATGCAACATACATCCAAATTTAATTTTAAGGACGACAAATTAGCATCGTTCACCTTAGAGCTTTCAGAATGTAGTATGAAAGTGCCCTCATTTGGCTCCATTGATGTAACAGTACCAAGGTGCGAAGATCCATCTCGAAGCTGTTGAAGACATTAAAGAACATGACAACATACAAATATTCTTATGCAAGTAAATGATAATCCTAAAAGGTTTAAGTCATTGTCACAATCAAAGGAAAAGTTACCATAGAAATTCATCAAGCAAATTAATCCAATTACTGTAATCATTTAGAACTATCCCTATAGCCCAGGTGTTTCCCCAGTCATCCAATGGTACATCAACTCAGAAGCCTATAAGTTATAGACCTATGAAAAATAATAAGCAACAAGACACAAAAAATAAAATTATCAATATACTGACATATATACTAACAGAAGAAATTGAAAATTTTGGAAACACAAAAAGAACAAAAATACAAAAGCACCCAGAACAATAGCATAACCTCTGAGGAGTGGCAAATCTGTAACACAGGCTTACTTGATAGAAAAGAACAGTCTTCCCACTTCCACTAAGGCCAGCAAGAACAATAGTATTTGATTTTGCACGCTTGAAGAACCGAACTGCAGAACATAGGAAAAGAACAGATAAGTTGGTTTCCAATTCAATTCTTTCATTAAATATAATTTGCATTCCCAAAAATATATATATACGCTTGAAGAACCGAACTGCAGAACACAGCAAAAGAACAGATAAATTGGTTTCCAATTCAATTCTTCCATAAAATATAATTTGCATTCCCAAGTTGCCAGAGGATAACCACTGCAGATTCAAATGTAACTTCTTGAATCACATCGACAATTCACATGTAACATATAACTCTTGCTGCTTCAATATACTGCAGCATGAGCATCAGTTAATTACATTCAACGTCAGGATTATGAGCAACTGCAGGGATCAATTCCACACAACGGAATTTCCCAATGAAAAGTGTTACTACCTCTTCAATTATGCATAAAGATAATTGTCAGCCAATAAAAATTAGCAAATTGAAAGATTTTAACATTAAGTGCCCACCTACACAACTTCAAGACACAATTATTTTTCCCTCAATTATTGCCTGAGACTTCATGTAGTTTTGCTTGCTTATTTACAAGAATGAAATTTGTAGATTTTTATGCGAGCTCACTTTCAACATTATAGTTTCTGATGCAAGCGTGAAGCTCAATTGCATCAACCAACTATATAAGTTGAGCAAAAATCCATCATGAAATGGAACAGCAGATGGAATATCTATTGAATGCTACATCAATCAACATAGACAAACAAAATTTAAAACATTCATGAAAAGGAACAGAGAGTTACTGGTTAAAAGGAAAAGAGTAGTGAAAAGCAAAACAGCAACAGCAGCATAAAGTTGAGCAGGGGCTATCTGCTGCACATATTCAAAGCCTTGTTCCAGTAACTTCTGCGCTTCGTTTTTCCACTGTTCAATTCCCTCCATCAAAGATTCTGCAAAATCTAAGATCAATGATGTTAATTGCATGTTTATCTAGCTCAAAGAATGAGAAAGTAGATACAGATGAGGTTGAACAGTTCAATGGGAGATGAAGTGTTCCATATCCAAAGATGATTTTCACCATGTAAATAACTTCCATTCCCTTCAATTTCCAGCGCTCAAGACTACTGTGTTTTTCTGATAGACTACAAGAACTGGATGCTAGGGGAAACAAAAGAATCGATTAACTTTACTAGCAAAGGTTCATAATCAAACGATGATTTATCTTTGTGTACCAGGCAAAGGTTAAAATAGGAGGCCAAAATCCATTTTATACTAAAAATGTATGCTTATATTGTTACTTCAGAAACCTCTAATCTAAAGTTATTAGTAACACACAAAATCCAATTATCATATTAATCAAAATCTAACAACTGAAATACAGAAATTAGGACTTACCAAGCAAAGTACTATCAAATCATCTGCGGTTCATTTCTTACAAATTCCAAAGTTTATGTTCATTCACCAACCCTACCAGTGGAAATCAGATTTATTCAAATCCTGCATAAACACGTACGACCAATTACTCTTGCAAAGCATGAATGGTAGGTTACACTAGCCAAATCTTAACATGCTACTCTAATCATTTCCACGCTGATTACTCACGACTGCTAACTCAGACCAATTTCTATGTTTGAATCCTCTTAGATAAAATTCAAGCAGTCAACAGCTACCAGTAAAGAGACTTGCAGTGGCAAACAACAAAGGTATATTTTACCAACAAAGACCATTAAGAATAAGCTAAATGACATGCATATTGTAAGAAACTCATACATCACGACAAGCCGATAGTTAATCATGGAACTTCTAGCAATTATTTCAAAACGAATCGAATTGCCTCTATGACAAAATTCGCTTCCACTACCACTCGACATTCTATTTGATCAATTTCCTCCGAAATACATTCTACCCCACCAAAATCCTGGTGACTAAATAAAAATTTGCACAAACCCACCTCAAAACAACTTCAAGCCTGGGTCAAGAGCTTCCAATGCATTACCCAGAGTCCTGTCCCTGGAAAAATTGCAGCATGAAAAGCGACTTTCAGAGTTTTTATGCACTGGACATTAAATAGAGGAAAAAAGAGTGTGGGTATGTCAAGGTTGCTTAGATGAATTCTTTTTGTTCTCTTCTGGGTTGAGAGAGACAGATCGAAAGTAGCCAACTTTACCACGTATGGACGATTTGGGTGCTGATGGCTCTAAACTGTGTATGTGAATTCCGGATGACTTTGGGTTTCAGAGTGCCCTTCAACGATTTTTCACAAAAACCTGAGGACTACCTTACATGGAGGTCATCGCCAACAAGAAACGGAATAAAATATTCTTCTACCATGAGAAAGCTCTCAACTTTTACAAATTCTTTAATCAATTTCCTTCCTTTCAAAACATATTTTTGTGTTTCTATCTTTTATTGAAAGAAGATTTCAAAAACAGAGAGATAATTTTTAAATATTTGTTTATTTTAAGTTTTTATTAATTGTATTATTGCAATACGATTTTCAAATAGGCTAATATCAATTATATCTTATCAATGCCTAAATTCTTTTAATCAATAACGACAGGATGAGGATCAGTTGCTTTTTCAATTCACGAGATATTTTAAGTGGGTTTAAATCGTTGGTAACACCTTTAAGTTATTCGCATTGAAATTAATCCCTATTTGTATCTTGTGAGACCCTAAAGAGTGACTCAGCATTAACATTGTTACATTTATAAGTGGGATTCGAATCCCTAACTTTACTTAAGCAAAGATGCTCGGTGGTATTAGTTGCATAATTTTAATAAGAGTTAATTATAAAAAATCTTAAATTTTTCTTAATTTTCAATTACAACCTAAACTTTTAAAAATAATAATTAAATATTATATTTTTTATTTTTTCATAAATATTCTAATATTAATATTTTCATTAACGAAATTGACGTTTTTTGTGACATATAAAAAACCTTTAAATATTTTTTAGGAGTGTTTCTTTATACTATTTATGGAATTTCTTAGGACCTGTTTCATCGGATGCTAATTAATAGAATGGAATAAAATATAATGGAACAGAACGCATCTGTTTATAATAAAATAAAACAGAATATAGTAAAAAGTTGTTTGGAAAAGATAGAAAGGTTCATAATATAATGAAATGTTGTTTAGAAGATGGCTGGAATAAAATGGAATGTATAATAAATAACTATTATATCCCTTATATCAAAATGATTATTCCAAGAACTTTAACGGTGTGATTTTAAAATAGAAATTATGTTCAATTAAAAAAGTCACCGTTGTGACTTTAATAATAAAATAATAGAATTTTTATTATTTTAAAATAAAAAATATATTAACAACATTAACAAATAATTTTTTATATTTTCTATTTTAAAATAATAAAAATTTTATTATTTTATTGTTAATTATATACAATTTATTATTAATTATATAGAAATGTTATTATTAATTATTTAATAAATTTATTTTATTTTATTTTATTTTATTCTACTATATGTGATTTATATTTAAAAATAATTTATTTATATTTTTATTTATATAGAAATAATTGGTATTATGGTAAGAAGAAATAATTAGTATTACAAAAAATAATTGATATTACGAAAAAAACTAACAAATATATAGAAATGTGTTAGGTTGTTATTAAGGTAAGGAGAAATAATTGATATTATGAAAAATTATTGAGAATATATTAGGTAGTATATATTTATCAGTTTACGTTCCATCCTAAACTTTCTGAATTAGAGGTTTTTTATTTTCACTGTTTAGAATGTGATAAGTGATCGTTTCACCACAATAATTTAAGCTATTGTATGAAGCACTTGATCGTAGAGGCTCTGATATTATGTTAAGTGACTGTTTCACCACAATAACTTAAACTACTATGTGAGGCTAACTTAATTAGTTTTATATATTCACTAATAAAATGAAACAAAACGTAATATGAAACTATCTGCTTTCATCTCATTCCATTCTAATCGATGGAAGTTTGTTAAGTTTCGTCTAATTTTGTTAATAAACATTCAGCCAAAAAGACTTTAAGAAGCATCCTCCCACTTCAATTACTTGTTCTTCCCCTTTTATATACCCTCTCACTCTCTAATTTCCACTCAACAACAACAAAAGTCTCATCTTTCTCTTCTTCTTCTTCTCTCTTTTTACTCAAATTTCAGCACTAGCTAAGCATTAAATGAGCTTCTCTGTAAGAATCTTTTACTCTGAAACTTATAAGACAACACCTGTTAATAGACTTCACTTCTATGACCAAATTTACATTCATCAACAACCTTGACAAGCACAAGCATACCTCCTCCCAACGTGTTAACGACAAAATCGAGACTGTGAACCAAGAGAAGCATTACAAAGGTGTTTGTCGACATCCATGGGGCAAGTAAGCGACAGAAATTTGACCCTATGGATTGAGAACTTTGTAGAGAGAGAAAGTTAGTAAGAGAAAAGAAAATGAAAAATTTTCAAACGGAAAAGAAATTAGAGTAGTGTATCAAGTGAGTGAGTGGAGAAGAAAAGGGACCTTAACCACCGTCAAAATCACCATCAGCAAGATAAAAGATCAATCAACTAAAGTTTTGGGTGAGTGCCAGGAGAGGAGAGAAGGATAGATTTTGATTTTCTATTGATTGATTTAATTTAATTTAAATCTAATGTAAATTTAGCATGACACATGACATCTTACATTTATCATAACATAGTTGATATAGCTTGTCACATGAGTTCCGTTAACGAGATACCAACGTCGAGATATATTTGAAAAAAAATTAAAAATTTAAGTATTTAATTGTCATTTTTTAAAATTTAAACTATAATTATAAAATAGTGTAATATTTAGAACTTTTTTAGTAATTTTCCATTTTAATGATATGGTTTATCTATATGGATTTTTTTATTAACAAAGAAATAAAAGTATATAAATTTATAATTAGTGGACAGGAAAGTATTTTAAAAAGATACTCCTTTACCTTATTTTTTTAATAAGTTAAATTATTTAGCTAATACATTAGATTATGATATTTATATTGAATAAAATGCAAAAGACTTTTAGAAAATAAAAGTCATGAAATTAAAACTTGCACCAATTTATAAGGACACACAAATTATTTAATAAAAATGAATAATATAAAGGAAAAATGAAAAAAATAAAATTGTAATACATTCATAATATGTTAATCTCTTTACTAATTAAGGATAAGAACGTTATTCTTATTGTTTTAATTCATAATATGCTAAAAATAATGCTTATTTAAATGATCATTCACAATTCAAAAGATCCTCATCAAAATTGATATCTAAATAAAAATAATAAACAGATAACTTATATCGAATTAAATACTAAAAATACAGAGTAGGTCATCATATATAGAATATATAAGCATCTATTATCCAAGTAAACAAGGTTATTAAGTCAAATAACAAAATTAAAAATAAAAGTGATGGATGAAGGAAGGAGGAAAACATACACAGCAACCATTCATAACTTGCTATGGGACAAAATAGGTTGAACTTAGTTAGAGAGAAACAGAAATAATAGAAAGAACTAAGAAGGAAGAGATCAAAACTGATTCTGAGTAACTTAGCTGACCTGCCATTGTATCAAGGCTCTTTTAGTTCCTTGTTTTGTTATGTTAATTACTCAGCCGATGAGAAAGATCATTTAAGATAAACTGAAAGAAATGTTATTGGGAGAACAAAAGGTAATCTTTTCTTAGTTACTCTTCCTCATGATTGCCTTGCATCATCTTCCAGCACTAAGTTGCCAGTCACAATACAAATCCAGAAGAAAGCTTAAATCAAAAGAGGACAGCTCATACAAAGAATAAAAACAACATAAAAATGAAATTTCAGTAGCTGACCATTAAATCACAACTTTAAACAAATCGGTTTACAAAGGTACACATACTTTCCCTGTACTATGATAGAAAAGGCAAGGAAACTAACTTGTCATTGTCCTACAAGGGCATGAAATCCTGCTCAGATTTCTGATTATAGAGAAGTAGGCGGCTCCAGGTGATCAAACAAGATATAGAATGAAAGTCCTGTCACTACAATCTCTTTGTGAAAAAAATTGTCACAACAGTACATAAGGGCTCTTGATTGGGCTTGATATTTTCAAGAATGGCAGCAACTTGAAGTTCTAAATGTGTGTTAAATCTGCTTACGAATCTCAACGTCCGGAAATTCACTGCTTCAAGCAAATGTAAGCAATTCCTATACCGTAATGTAAAGGAACAATTTCTGGTAGCTACTTCATGATGAAGCACCTGTAAATGAAACATACAAGCTTTTGAGTGACAACACAACTTGAAAAGAAATATAAATGAAACTTACCTATCCAGTACTGATAGCCTAGTTATCTCATTCTTCACTGGAAAGCATCTTGAAAATCTATGCCTCTTTCAACCACTTCATTCAGGGAAAGCTATTACTTTAAAAACATTTTGGGGGCCAAAATGGAGATATGAATATCCCATCTCCTTAAGTAAGGACAACACGGGTCAACAACATCATTATGCATAATATTTTCGGATCTGAACATACAAACTTTCTAGTACAATTTGAAAGTCTATAAATGTTTGATTTTGTTCTGGAACTTCCAAAGTTTACTTCAATAAGATCTGAATGCACTTAACCTACTTGCACAAAGTTTGAAACGAATTAAGTAGCTAATGTAGTTATTGAGCCAACCCAACAGTTGAACTAGATGACTTGGTAACCATGTTTGGAGCAATGGGAAATGGCACATTAGTAGTCCTACACATTGTAAAGAGTGCTATACCGGTTGTTGAAACAAAATTTTAACTAGAGAAAAATGGGACAAAAGAAGCAAATTAAAGAAAACTACACAAACATAGATGAGAAGTTTTAACAATTAATTCACACATCAAAAGTACAAAACACAAGATTAATGGACTTACATTGTTGATTCCCTTGATAATCTGAAACTTGCAAAACCAGGACCAAAACCAGCGAACTCTAGATCTACTTCTAGAAATGGTCATGAAGCTCAAAAGGAAGGATCTTCAACACTATCTCAACATTCTCAACTGAAACTTTCACCATTCCTTCTCTTGTTATCTTGCAGAAAATAGTCATCCATCCCATATGTTTAACAAAAATGGTCTAGTTTAAAAGACAATGTCTCCAAAAACACAGGAAATGAAGGGAAGTTTTCTCCTTTCTGGAAGCAAATTTATTTCATATGCCTTTGGTGAGATAACAAGCTAGAAGGCACATACAACCAAAAAAAACTGGCCCAAAATTACTGTTGAGTCATGCCTTCATATCTGTTGTCTTGTGCAGATAGCATATCAGAGACAATTTGGTGGTTCAGCTTAACATGAGAAGCCAATGGGATAAATTAAATGTAAATCCACTTGCGTATTTCAAGGGTATCAAGGACTCCAACAGCTTAGCTCAACGTAAAGCAACCAAAGATTCCAGTGTCTCGTATATATCCTCTGTTTTAGGATGTGTTTTGTCGAAAGAGTAGAACTGGTAAAATGTGTTGTCAACCTCAATCCAACTGCAACCTGGTGTCTTATAAGCATTCCTTTCCTTTAACATCTTCCTCACCTTGCGGACATCATCCCATTTTCCTAGCTCGCCATACAAATTGGCCAATATGCTGCCATAACCCGCATTATTTGGAACAATTTCAGTCAGTTTTCTAACTGCAAATTCCGCCAACTCTGTATGACTGTGTATTTTACATCCATTAAGCAGTGAACCCCAAACCACCTCATCAGGTTCGCTTTTCATTCCCTTCACAACTTCTAAGGCTTCCTCAAACCTTCCAGCTCGACCAAGAACATCAATTAAGCACCCGTAATGCTCAATCTGGGGTTCAATCCCATACTCCTGAGTCATCGTTTGGAAATAAAGACGACCTTTTTCAACTAGTCCTCCATGAATGCATGCATTCAATAAGCCAACAAAGGTAACTTCATCTGGTGTAACGTTGTCATGACATTTCATCATCTCCTCAAACACGGAAATTGCATTCTCGCTTTGTCCATGCAGTGCTAAGCAATTGATCATTGAATTCCATGACGTCAAACCTTTCTTTGAAGTCATTTCAAAAACCCTTTTCGCCTCCTTCAAGCTCCCACATTTCCCATACATATCAACTAAAGCATTAGACACAAACGAATCAGAAACAATCCCATGCCTATAAACATAACCATGGATCGATTTTCCTAGCTGAAGCATGCCTGTATGGCCACAAGCAGAGAGTACACATACAACTGTAACAGAATTAGGCTTATTCTGAGCATGATCTGGCTCTTGAGCTAGAATTGACATATTTTTAAAAATCGAGATGGCCTCTTGAAACATTCCATTCTGTGTGCAGCCAGCAATGACAGCATTCCAGGAAGGAGTATCTCTCTCAGACATTTGTTCGAAGAGAGAAATAGCATTTCCGACCTCTCCTATCCTAGTATACCCAGAAATCATAGCAGTCCATGACACAACGTTCCTCTCAGACATTTCGTTAAACACCTTCCTCGCATCACAAATATCTGAAGAAGACCTCGAGTACGAGTCAACTAAGGCAGTTTGCACAACTGGGTGTTTGCCAAAACCCGATTTCGTAATGTGGGTATGCACCAATTTCGTAACTTGACACGATTTCAATGCATGGGGGTAGATAAAATGGTTGGGTTTATCGTGGCCGTGACGAATCATATCACGAAACAACGCCCAAGCTGTATCATTATCCGGAAGAGAAGCGTATGCAGTAACCATAGCAGCATAGAGGTAGACATTGGGGGAGCAGAGATTGTCGAAAATAAAGCGAGCATAGGCGAGGTTGGAGAGCCTGAGAACGCAGAAACGAACGAGTTTGAAAGCATAGAAATGGGACTGCGAGTAGCCGAGAGTTACCAGAAAAGATTGGAGTTGTTTGAGATGGTTTAAGTGATTGCACTTTGAAAGTACTGACAAGACGTGCTTGTTGAGGGAGTTCACAAGAGCAAGACGATGCATGGTGCAGTATGCTCTCTAACGGACATGGCAGAAGAAGATGCTCCTCTTACAACCTACGTATCTTAATAAAAAAGTTATCTTTTCCTTGGGTTCTTCCTGCTTTGTTCGGATCTAATCTGATATGATTTTTGACCCACTCCGATCCGATTCTTTTCTGTTTAATCGGACGTTTCGATCCTTGTTCTTGGTTTCCAGAGTTTGATTTTCGTGTCTGATTTCTTTGGATTTTTCGTTGCCATCATTCCGATTTGGCATTAGGGTTTATGGTTATTGATTGGATGCAAAAGGCTGAAATCTGCGAGGTTTTCTACCTTTGTTATTTAGGGCTTTATTTCTCATTTTCGTTTGTAATCCACGAATAATTTAATTTTGTTGCAATCGGTTTTTTTATAAGTGATTATTAGTGTGTTTCTTTGGCATGGATTATATTAGCTCCGTGATTATTACAATCTCCAGCACTTGGATTGTGAATGCCTTATGATTTGATTCCGATTCTTTACTTTGCTTTTTCGTGGGGAGAAGAGGAGGGTTTGTGTGGTTCATTTGATTGACTGTAACATTTGGAGCTGTGGTTGGTGTTAAATTTCCCCAAGTCTGAGTGCTGTTGTAAGATGTTTTAAGGGATTAGGATTTTGATCCACTTCCATGGTGGAAATTTGATGTTGAGTCTTTTTTTCCGTGCTTATGGCTGGACCGAGAAAGATACTGTTGAACTGCAAGTTTGTTCATTTGACTGTGCACGATAGGATCAAATTCGATATGGTTAGGGTTTTTGCTAACAACTATTTGGCTTGGTTTTGGGTGCAATTTTAAAAATGGGAGTTCGCTTGTGTTTGTAGTTGTTTATTGAACATAGAAGGCCTACTTTTAGGATCAAACACATAACTGTGGGAACGGGCAATTGAAACTAATGGTGATAATGTTTTTTAGTTAAGAGAGGTTTCATCGATAATTTGGAATGTCTTTCCTTGTTCTATATAGCTTTCCATAAAGTCTGAGA
>JAOTAY010000189.1:4244950-4268959 GCA_025629805.1 Erythroxylum baracoense | reverse complement strand
TAAATAGGTGGGTAATATATTTATAGTTTGTGATGATGAACTACATTGATTATGTGTATGTATGATGAGTATGTTGTTTTATTTATTGTGAATGTGGGAAAGATATTTCGTGAATGTATATTGTGTTGCATTGTGAAAATTTTATGACTTTGTGTGAATGAAAAAGAAAAGATTTATGATACATGAAAGCATGAATATAATGCGGAATGTATGAGCTTTGAAAAACCTGTTATATGGACGAGAGAGAAATCTGTTTCGTTTGTCACATGCACGTTGACCTATAGCCTTCCCCCAGCTACCCGCTTGTGGCCATGAGATCCTGAGAAATAGGACTCGTTTCATCTCACGGTGTAAACTTCGGTTTCGCCGTTTCGTTCCACGGAACTCTCGAGCCATTGTGTGCGCATTGCATGTTTGAACATGTTAGGTATGAATGCATGTTAAATGTTATGATTGACTATAATTTTCAGCCCATTCGTTTTGAGATGATGTGTTGTGTTATGAATGATTATTGTGTGGTGTGTAGTTCATTAGAACGACTATAGATATATTAGCCACTGAGCTGTTCGGCTCACCGCAAATTTTCTACTCTCAGGTGAAGAACTAGTAGATCAAAAGTGAGCCTTGCAAAGTTTTGGCATAACTCCAAAGATTTCAGATTTTGTAACTAAGTTAGTTACAATCACTTTTAGATGATCTTAGAAGCATGGCAACATAAACATCATTGTATTATTTTTGCGATCATGTTACTGCTGCGACATTGTGAAGCAAAGCATGAAAATATGTATCACTTTGATGTTGTAAATTGATAGTCATATATGTATGCAGAATTTTATCCTATGAGATTAGTTGTGTACTGAGTGTTGGGAGATATTGTGATGGTTTGGTTGTTTGAGTTAAATTATGTAGCAAAGGAGTTTTGATAGGTAGGAACTTTTATGTTGGTTTGGGTCCTGTGAAATTTGCAAAGGAATTGTTAGTAAACAGATGAGTAAAAACAGAAAATAGGGTAGTGATGCGATCTGAAACTTTGAAGATTAAACTGCATTGATATAGGCAGAATTAGGCTAAGTAGTCTTCATAAAAGTTGTAGATTATTCTTTTAGCTTTCTAACGCTATAAAGATTGAAATTTTTGGATTTCAGATGCAGAAGTTATGACTCTTATAAGGTAGCTGTGTTTGGGTGCATTTTTGTATAATTTGAAGTATGAATTTGGCTGAAATGGTAACCTTGCTTCAATGATTAAACTGTATCAATACAGGTCGAATTAGGCAAAATTGTCTTCATAAAAGTTGTAGGTCTTGATCTTAGCTTTCTAACGACATATAGTTTGTAATTTTTGTATTTCTGGATTGAAAGATATGTTGATTAGAAGTAAAGATGTTTGATTGGGGAAAAGTCACGATCGTGAGGCTGTGCGATCGTGACTGTGCTGTTTTCCACCAATTCGAGACCGCGACTAAGGCGCGATAGCGACACTGGCACATAAATTGCGATCGCGACCAAGTCGCAACCGCGAGTCTCTCTGTTGCCTAAAACTCGCGATTGTCCTCTGTTTCACTCGTAACATGTTATTCATTATTTTATTTATTTATTTATTTTTTATTCAGTTAACCCAATTGTTATTAATTCTTTTTGCACCCAAAATCTTTATTCTTTGTGCATTTTGCTATGGATATTTTTATTAAATTGATAAGTATTATTTTCACTCTTCCTAATAAAATATCATTTTTTATTTTTAAATAATGCAATCCTATGACCAAAATTTTAATATGATCCCACCACCAAACTCCCGTGTCTAGAGTTTTAATTAAATCTAATGTTATAAATTATCCAAATTGTTATTCTTATTGCCAATAAATATCAAATGGTGACACGTAGTCACCATAAAATCCGTACAGGGACCGAGGCCAACATGCGGCTTGGAGGCTTGTGACATGAGAGATGAATGAAGAGAGTTACGCGAGAGAAATGTATAGAATAGAAGGTTGGACATGAGACTTTAATTCGTCCCATCACGCAACTGTAGAGGGGACAGAGGCGGATAGAGTATAAAATAGAGAAGGAGCTGCAGCTTAGAGGCTTGCGGTGTGAGAGATGAGTGAAGAGGGCCGCGGGTAAAGAAGAGTTGCGTGAACAATGGAATGGACAAAAATCATGAATTTTATCTGTCCCATCATGAATAGTGGACAGAGCAAAAGCTTGCAGTTGTGAGGTTTTTAAGGGAGTCTTCGACTGGGGCAATAAGTAAGGGGTTGACGCATTTTTTTGGAGTAGACTCATAGAAGGCTAAGATTCCGACACCAGTTCGGAGGTAATATCGACGTCGATGACTCGGATTAAGTAATTTTTTATTGTTTTTTGTTATTTCTTTCTCTTGTTAGGAATTGATTATGTTATCTTGTGTTTATTGGATTGGGTATTGAATGATGATGATTTTAATACTCTATTGAATCGTTTTTTTATGAAAACTCATTGTTAGAATCGAATGCAATACGTATTCATTATATTTCTGATTCATGTGTAGCGCCTAATGGTTTCGAATCATAAGAGATAACATAACATATATTAAATAATTCGAGCTTGTGTAATTATTGCCTAGATTAGTCTATTTTTTTATTCATAATACAGTTGTTCGGATAAACTTAGCGAGCTTATTCTAAGCTTTTTGATCGCTAGGGTTAATTAACGAGCGCTTCTTGATTAACTAAGATATAAGGAAAAATTGGGATTAACAGAGCTTGTTGTTAATCTACGACTGATAATTGCTGAATTAGAGTGTAGGCCGAGATCTAACCAAAGAATCGGTTCCCTACCGAATTCTCCAATTTTATCATTTTCGCATGTTTTCATTAATTTATTTTTATTGGTTAGTTTCATTTTATTACAACAACAACAACAACAACAACAACAACAACAATAATAATAATAATAAGAAGAAGAAGAAGAAGAAGAAGAAGAAGAAGAAGAAGAAAATTAATAATAATAATAATAATAATAAAGGTTGTCTCTACCTAACGTTCGCGGAATAGGTAAAGATAGGAGGCGGTATCTTTCACATTTCCCCAAAGTGTAAGAATAACTAAATATAGGATTAGTTATTCTGTATGTTATTGTCTAACCAAACAAAGGAATAACTATTCATTAGGAATACATCAATAATAGAATAGTTATTTCACTCAACCAAACTGACCATTAAGGTTTTGAGTTGCTATATGATTTCTTAGTTATATATGGGCATATTTGGATCTAGTCCAATTTCTCCTCTCAAAACCTTTCATCGATGTTAGAGCTAGGTTGACGAAGTAGATTAATGGATTTGGATCAAAGTGACTCAAATGACTTCCCATGAGCTATGGGTCGAGGAGATGTTAAAAATTCACAAGAGGTTTTGATTTGAGATATGATGCTTTAATTGTATATGAGCTCATTTGGATTCGGTCCAATTTCTCCCTAGGCTCTCTCAACACCCATAATTTCCTATTAAGATCCTATTAGTGTTAAATTTGCAATGAGCCTACGTGCTCACATGAGGAGGAGAGTTAAATCACACACAAACTTAAGTGAGGTTTCATCTTAAAACTAATTGACAATAAATTGAGTAGCCTACTAGGCTTATATGTTAGGCTTATTTTCCTTCTTTATTCGACGTAGGACATTTATAGGTGGATATTCTTGACATTCTCCCTCACATGAGTCCCTTTTTACCTGGGCAATCTGGAGAGGTACGTAAACAATCCTTATCAGCGTTGAACTTCTAATTGAGGTTTAATAGGCCCCCTTCTGAGACAAACAATGCTGCCGAGTCACTTGCTCCATGCAAACTTCAAATTCTTGTCCAATTCGTTAACGCTGCGTATGGTTGATGTCTCCGTGGGTGGAGACAGATAACAAAACATAAAAATTCTGTGTCCAGCAGTGTTCGGTTGTTGTTATTGCCCATTTTTGTTCTGTCTCCAATTAACAAAACACAAATTTTTTGTTCCTTTTAAAATTGTGGTTCAATTTTTTTGTGCCTGTCACAGAAACAAAACACGCGGACTGTTGGACAAAAATACCCCATATTATTACTATAAATAGCAAAAAAAACATTCTTAATAAAATATAAGTCTTGAATGTATCTTTAACCTATTATGTAATTAATTCCATGAATGCTTAGATGTTTCATTAAATTATTATGTATTAGAATTTCTAACTTATAGGATTTTTTTTTATTCAATAACTCATTTCATTAAATTTTTAGGTTTCTCATTTCATTAAATATTTAATTTCTTCATTTTATTTCATCGTAATTAAAAAATACAAATACAATTAAAAAAATATTGATACAATTATAAAAAATATTTACATAATTCATTTTATTGTTAACTTCTACGAATTTTTTGCTATTCAATAACTCATTACATTAAATTTTTAGGTTTCTCATTTTTTTAATTTCTTATTTATAGATACAATTAAAAAAGTACTAATACAAATAATTTGTTTTAAAATAATCAATAAATTACATATTTTCAATCATATTACACTACGGGAGTACTTTGGTCATTGATACTGTTTTCTATATTTTATCAACTACAACTAAACACATTTCTGTCCTCGAGACACACATTTTTATCTGTTTTGTCTATTATTTCAAATTTTGTTCTGTTCTGTTTCCAAATTTTTGTTTTGTTCCGTCTCAGTATATGGATCATAGTAACCGTGTGCAACGTAAATGATATGCCCCTTTTGGGGCAAACAATAGGTCAAAATTTTCATTGGCTCTAATACTATTTTAAATTTGTAATTGACATATAGGCCTATACGGGGAGAAAAATTAAAATACACATAAGCCCAAGTGAGGATCCATCATAAAATCAATTGACAATAAGTGGAGTAGCCCACTAAATTTGTATGTTAATCTTCTTTCCATTCTTTTTTTCATATAGGACACTCACATGTGAATATTCTCTGCAATCACGTAGTCTTCAAATAATTTATATATTTATTTTATAATAATTAAAAAATAAAATATTGTTTTTCAAAATTTTTAATTAATAAGTTATTTTGGTTGCAAGTAAGTTGTAACCTGAAAACATAGTCGTAAGTCAGAAGTTACGAAGTTAAGAGACATCAGAGTGCGAGGATGAGGAGTCCGTTTTCTGTCCATTTTTCCTCCACAATTACGAACACTGCCACTTTTATCTTCCATTATTCATATCGGTTCTCTATAAATTTTGCATACTCGTGCTTCTCTCTTCTCTTTCACTCGTAATTAAATAATGGCAAATTTGTTCGGACACGCAAAATGTGTAGCTTTTAGTCCCCTGTTCATATATAATACTGTT
Source organism: Erythroxylum baracoense (assembly GCA_025629805.1). Taxonomy (NCBI): domain Eukaryota; kingdom Viridiplantae; phylum Streptophyta; class Magnoliopsida; order Malpighiales; family Erythroxylaceae; genus Erythroxylum; species Erythroxylum baracoense. Next base: position 4,263,630 of record JAOTAY010000189.1, on the reverse strand, counting down.
AAAATAGTAACATTCACATATCCCAATTTCAGATCTTTTCCTTGGAACTTGAAACTTTCATGCAACGGGAGACCAACAAAGAAATTCTGTGTGTTTAATCTTCTGGGGTAGTGTAGAGGAGGGTGTTTATTCATTTTTTTTATAGATTTGTTGTTGTGGGGTTGTCTCAAGATTCGTTTGTTTCCCCATGTCTGGGATTTGGAGATGGAATAAAGTGAAGGACATGACTCCGCTGCTCGCTTCCGGCGGTAGAACTCGTTTCTGTCACCGGCCGGAGACATTGTTTCACCGGCGGAAGCAGAATCACATGTTGGAGCAGTCGGCGACCATATCGACGCATTTGAATTACCTTCATACCATGAACATGGGCTGCAACCGCAGGCGCGAGTCTCTAGTTTCAATCCAAGAGCGGTACAAGTGGGACCACGGAGGCGGCGGCAGCAACTTCGGTGATGACGGTGGTGAAATTCGTAAGATTAGGGCTGAGACCCATTGTCCTCGCTGTTCCAAGCTCTTGAATCTTCTCTTCTCTAGTCGTCACTTTCCTAATCAAGATCATGAAAATCAGAATAAGTCCACTATTGATAGTAGTAAAAATATTCACACCTATCAATCTGTGAATTTCTGCCCGAATTGTAAAACTGCATATTATTTTCGACCTTATAGCATTGCTCCTCTTCAGGGGAGTTTTGTGGAGATTGGTAGAGTTAGCAAAAACAAGCTGCTTAAGAATGGGGAGCACTCACGCTCTCATTCCAAATCAACTCAAGACTATTCTTCTGAGGATTATGGTTCTAGTATTCCTGTTGCTGAGAATATTGGGTCTAATAGGCTAAGGGCTTCTTTTTGGGAGACTTTCAGATGCTACGGTGGAGACCCACCGCAGAATTGGCCTCCACCCGAAACTTCTCCGTCTGGTGGCAATGGTTTGGCAGTGCATACTCCTTCTGGACCACCTTTTGCACCTGGAGTTAATGTAACAAGAGCTTCTGGATCAGGAGGGGGTGGCGGATCTAACGTTGGTGGTGCTGGGGATGGAGGTGAAAAGAATGGTGGATGGGGTGGTTCTAATTTGGGCAAGGATTTACCCACGCCAAAGGAGATTTGCAAGGGTCTTGATAAATTTGTAATTGGGCAACATCAAGCCAAAAAGGTTTTCTCTTTTATGGATCATTTGTTTACATGCTTATACTATTTCATTGCTGAGTCATTCCCGAGGTTCTGAGCTTCATTTCCTTCTGTTGAATTGTGGTAATTTGACTTGTGACTTGATGCTGGACTGAAGCCATTTAAGTCATTTTCCAGATATTTGTAACTTAGGACTGTTTTCAAACTCGGCCCCCGTTTTCATAGTTGATTTGTTCTTCCTGTTGAATGTCAAACTCCTTCTAAATCAATGACTTCAATTACTCTGTGAAGGCTTTTCCTATCATGTTCTTCATGCATTCTAATTTACATGTTTTAAGATTGACTTTTCCTTGCTTATTCAACCAATGCCCTTTGTGCGGGTATTTGACTTGAAATTTTAAATTTCAACCCTAAATATGATTGCTTTCGTGGCTGTTGCTGCGTATTATCACTACTGGATAAGCTTATATACACAAAATCTCTTGTTAAAAGTAGTTCTTTTTTTGAGTGGCTGAATGGCAAATAAACATCAAACAGTTGCTTGTGCATTTCAGTTTAAACTGCAGATTTTTGGGTGTACATGAGGGTTATGGATTGTGGATCTTTTCCTCTCATGCACATATTTGCACTCTTCATATTTTTAGAAAAAGTGGATTGTTGTAGGTACTTGCTGTGGCTGTCTACAACCACTATAAGAGGATTTATCATGCCTCCTTGAAAAAAGGGTTAGTCTGCAGCTACCCCTTTGTGTTCAAGTGTTGCATACTACTGATAGAACTCCATTTATTGTCTTGAATAGATCGATCATTGTAACCCTTTGGTGATATTAGCTGTTTTACTTTTTGTGTATGGTGAACAAATCCAATGAGACGGAAATTGAAGTGGTTCATGGTAATAATAGGTCGGGAGCTGAATCAGGAATTTCAGAGGTAATTGATAATGATGATGATGTCGAACTAGAAAAGAGCAATGTGCTCTTGATGGGTCCTACTGGATCAGGTACAATCTCGTTGTCACTTGCATTTTGAAAATTCTAAACCTTCATTCTCCAGATTGCTATATTGTTAGCCCTATTTTCAGGTTTTTGAATTTAGAATTCCTGATTGTTCTGACTCTATGTGAAATAGGGAAGACGCTGCTTGCAAAAACATTAGCACGCTTTGTGAATGTGCCTTTTGTCATTGCTGATGCAACGACATTAACACAGGCAAGTCTTTTAATAAAACGGATTGGTGAAAGTGGCACACTAGATATATGGGGGAAATTAACATTGATAATTTCATGCTTACATAATAATTTTTTATTTCTTTAAGCAATTGGGTACTCTGCATGCTTAGTATGTTCCACCAGCTGAATTTTTGCTCTTTATTAAAAATTCTTAGCTAAAGATGATTTTTATATCATGCAAATTAAAATTACTGCAATATTTCTGTTGCTTTTGTAACATGATTCTTCCAAGCAGTAAACCTATTATAAGTTTTTACTGTCATTTCCTGTTTTTTACCATCCTTCTAAAAAGCAAAACGCTGTTCTTTCTTGCAGGCTGGTTATGTTGGAGAAGATGTTGAATCTATACTGTACAAATTGCTCATGGTATATGCCTCATATCTAGCATTTTTGGGTCTTACAACCATGTTCGTCACTGGATTACTGTGACATGTGCTTGGTTGTTGTTACTGCCTCTATTTAATATGTGAATGTCCTCCTATTTAATAGAGGCAGTGGTTGACGTATCAACTTCGAGTGGGGATGGGTTTTTTTAAAAATAATTTTTTTAAAATTAAAAATATAGAACAACGTAATTTTTTTAAGTGGTTCCAGGCTTGAGCTGCCCAAACCCATACCTACCTGAGGCCTAACTCTTCTAAGTAAGACGATGTTGTTTTGCTTAGAATAATTAGGTCTCGAGTCAATCTGGGCTTGGCCCATGGGCTGACTCATTGAAAACAACTAAATTTAAGCCCATGGGCCAACAATTGCCATCCCTAACTTCGAGAGTTGTCTTTTATGTTTTGATTCATTAGGTCTGATCTGTTGATTGCCAAAAAATTTGAGCATTTATGTTATTCGATGATAAAGCCAGGAATAGGTCCTACTTGAAAATAGAAGGAAGAAGATGGTGAATGCATTTTAAGAGGGAATTTCTTTTGGAGGGGAGTGCTGGTGGAAGGGAGTGATAAATTTAGCTTAATTGGTTATTACTGAGATAGCCTTTAATATTTTCTTTTCCCAACTGGTTGAAGTTGGATTGCTTTTGTAGCTCACGTTTCATTCTTCAGTAGGTTTTGTTCTGCTGGTCCCCAGTGGCTTTTGTTTTTCTTCTTCTTTTGTTAAATAAACATGTCATTTTCTTTAGGAAAAATGAATTTAAGTGGTAGGTTTGCCTCTTGGCAATCAATTGACATGTGTTGAACCTATTGGATTATGATTACGGATGCATGTTCACCCACCATCTTTTTTAAAAAAAACCTTCATTGTGTATTCTCGTTATGGCAAAGAGCTGGAATATTGTGCATTCATATTCCGGTCCTTTCTTACTTTCCAAATAAAGTGAATGCTCATTTTTTGTTTGGCATCTAGGCAGCTGATTTCAATGTCCAAGCTGCTCAACAAGGGATGATCTACATTGATGAAGTTGATAAGATAACCAAAAAGGTTTTTGGATCTTTTCATAGTGATTTAGTAGTGATTGATTGCATTGATCTAAATTTTGTGAACATTTGCAATCATTTTGCAGGCTGAGAGCTTAAATATTAGCAGAGATGTGTCTGGTGAGGGTGTCCAGCAGGCATTATTAAAAATGCTGGAAGGAACTGTGAGTAGATTTTAAATTGCAACTATCAGTTTTTTGTTGAATATCATTTTCAATTAAGTTTGATGATAATCTTGGGGTTCCTGATTACAAAGGTTTTAGTCTAAGAAGGTCCGCCCTGAATATATTCAATATAATGATATGTAATCAGCAGCTTTGCCAAACCACCATCTCCGCTATGCTCTTATCTGAACTTTTTATCATTCGTTCTTTTACAATAGTGCTTTTTTTTTAGGGATATTGATGATATAAGCTCCATCTAAAACGCACCATATGGCAATCCATTATGATGTTTTGCTGCTTACATGGTTTAAGATACCATACTGAATGTAGTGACATAAAATCTGTCCGAGTAGAATTATAGGTTGTTGGATTGTCATTTAACTCCTGCCTTGGATCCAAAGATTTTTTTTTTGGGGTCAAAATTCCAAAGATTTAGGTCATACAAATTAAATATGTTTCTTATAACTCCATTGGTTTCTCTTTGTGAATAGATACCTTTAGTTAAGGTGCAAGGTTAAACACATTTCCACTAATGGATACTGGGGCAATGGTTATGTTTTCATTGATTATTTTTTTTGTAAGTTGCAATTTGTTTCTCCTTAGTGCATATAGCTTGAAATGATACATTTTGCCTTGAGTTCTGCTGCTACCATGCTATCTGAATTTATATTTTGAGTTTTTTTCCCTGAGAGGCACTAAAAAGATTGTAAGATTATTGCCACAATTTCAGTGTTAGCATGTAATTAAAACTTTCCTGGTGTTCAGACAGTGAATGTTCCAGAGAAAGGGGCGAGGAAGCATCCTCGGGGTGATAACATACAGGTATTGATTCCTAAAGCCTTTTATTGCATTTTCTATGCCTTTAAAAAGGGAAGAAATGATAACACCTTTAATATTATGGAGGATACCACTAGATTCTACTGACTACGATTGACGATAATATTTTAGTTTCTTCTTGATTTGGATGGTCAACCTCATAGCTCTGATATAAATTTGGTGGCAAGTGAATGACCAATTTGGATTCATGTAAATAGATATGTAAAGAAATAGTGATAAGGGATTTGTGTCTCTCATTATGGGCAGATTTTCCTTCTCATTTTATCTTAACAAGTACATTAGTGACGTGTTTGAAGTAGCTTTGGTCTGCCAGTTGGTGGCCCATGTAGCTCCCTGCACACTTTTATTGATCTGGTTACTTTTTTTCTTCCTCCTTAGATTCCTTCTCATAATGTCAGCAGATGAGTTTTACTACGTTCAAATTTGGAATAAGTATTAACTTTAGTTTTATTCAATGGCTCCTCGATTCTTCATATGCCTATTGATCAGTAATTTTCTTTTTATGATAAGAAAATGAGTTTCATCAACTGTGAATATTGGTACTATCATTATCATCAGCATAGTTTGTTAATAACGTCTTTTGTGGATTTATTGTTGCTTTGGGAGTTTTATGTTAAGTTCTTTCAACTAACTAGCAGATAGATACAAAAGATATCCTTTTCATATGTGGTGGAGCTTTTGTTGATCTTGAGAAGACGATTTCAGAGAGGTAACCCTTTTGATAATTTTGTTTTACATATGATGTATGAACAATAGTATTTGGTTTGGGGCATTTGAACTAAAAATGTAGTACAACAGACGGCAAGATTCTTCAATTGGATTTGGAGCACCTGTTCGTGCTAACATGAGAGCTGCAGGAGTAACGAGTGCATTGGTGACATCGTCTTTACTGGAATGTGTAAGAATCAGGACCCAACCTTCCAATCTTATCAGCAATTAAATTTACTAGTCATTTATCCAGTTTCTTGTATTGGTGGGTGTGAAATGGGGAAGTATTTATGTGTGTAACTCTTTGTCTGCAGGTTGAGAGTACTGATCTTATTGCATATGGACTTATACCAGAGTTCATTGGGCGTTTTCCAATACTAGTTAGTTTGTCAGCCCTAACAGAGGATCAGCTTGTGCGGGTAATTCTTTCTTGCTTCTTTTTGCTTTACTTTTTATCTAATTTTGACGTAGATATAACAAGGCAAATCATTTTGATCTTAGTTTAAGTTGCAGTTTGGTATCTGATGGGGAATCCTCTTAGGATGCATGAGAATAGTTCATAGAAATGCCTTCAGGGCATTTTTCCTGTGACAAGTATTTCTATGAAAGGCTACATAAGACTGTTAATTTGTTTTTGCTTTTGACTAGCTTTTGCTTGAGAAGATATTCTCTCTGCAAATCCAGTTTATTATTTTTGTTTATTTTACCTAACAAGCATTATGACTTCCTTTTTCACAAGTTTAGATCATGTTAGCGAGTTTAATTTATCCCCATCCTTTTCTGGATGTGCTTATATTAGTACTTCTGATGCCTTTTCTTGCATGTGTTTGAATAAGTTTCACATCGAAATGACTAAGGAATACTTGATATTAGAACTTACAGTTTCCATATTGAATAAAATGACCTGATACATTCAACCCTTGTTTTTGTTATTAGGTCCTCAGAGAGCCAAAGAATGCTCTTGCTAAGCAGTACAAGAAATTGTTTAGCATGAACAAGGTAAGATGATCTCTCTCTTCACTGTATATAAACTCCAAAATTTGACATTTCATTCATGTCAGCCCTGTGTAATACAACCACTTATCCGATTTCAGGTGAAGCTTCATTTTACGGAAGGTGCGCTGAGACTAATTGCTAAAAAGGCAATGGCTAAGAATACTGGTGCCAGAGGTTTGAGAGCCTTATTGGAAAGTATACTAACTGAAGCCATGTTTGAGGTATAAACGGCCCTGAAATTTATATGAAATATACCAGTTAAAAACAGAAAGTTTTCATTGATGTTGACAATTCCTCTTGTGTTGTTTGTATGTCTCAGATTCCAGAGGTTAAAACAGGAAGCGACAGGATCGATGCAGTTTTAGTTGATGAAGAGTCTGTAGGTTCTTTAAATGCTCCTGGATGTGGTGGAAAATTTCTTTGTGGTGAAGGTTCATTGGATCGATATCTTTCAAAGGAATCTGGGGTAATGTTCTAGACATCCATATGCCCAGATCTCTCCATTTGCTTGGAGGGCAATGTACTTTATGTTTGAGATTTGGATTATAGCCCTTTTGTTGGTTTACTCTCTTATGTATGTTTGATCCCATTTATGCTAATATGATATGCCTGAATGTGTTCTGTAGGAAAATGGTGAGGCAACAGACAGGGAGTTGCAGGAGGGTGAATCAGAGGTTTCATCAAGAGCCATGAGCATGTAACATTATTACACATAACAAGTTAGGTGTTTCCAATTGTAACAAGATCACATTCTTAATTGGATGTAATCATTCCCTTGTAAAACTCAACAGGGTCCTGAGAAAAAGTTGAAATCGATAAAAAGGAAATCAAATAAAAAACCAACAAAGATGTAGGAATAGGATTCTCTAGTCTAAGCAAATGCATTGTACAAAACTTACTTCTCATCTAGATTAATTGATTTTAATTTGTCAAAATTAAATTAGACCATAGCTTCATATTCTATCAATGCTTACTTGTATCATTGTTAATAATTATCTTCTTCCTGAATTTTTTCCCCTTGTCAATGGTTCTGCGGTTGAAATTCTAAGGTGATGTTGGTACGATGCAACGCTACTTTATGATCGTAAAGTCATAAGTTTGAATCTACAAAAGAAAGAGACCTTTACCTGATTTTCAACTAGGAATTTGCAATCATTAAAAAGTTGAATTGTTGAAGTTAAAATTTTAAATTAGATTTTTAATTTTTTGATTCAATTTATTTTAATAATTTTTATTATTAAAATATGATCAATTTATTAATTAATCGACCAGTTTCGTAAATTAATCAATTTTTATAAATTAAAATAAATAAATCAATTTTTAAAATAGTCTTCAATTATATTTTAAAATTTTTAATTTTATTTAATCTTTATCTAGTTTTATAACAACATATCAATTAAATTTTTTAAAATTTTAACTTCTTATCTTACCGTTTTAACTTTATTTTACCGGTTTTAAAGCATCGACAATTTGTCAAGATTTGATGCTTTATTAGGCCTTCTCTTTTCATTTTGATTGCTTTTCTCACATTTATAATAAAACAACTGATTTTGTTCTTCTCTTTCTTTTCGTGGATCTCTAGGAAGTGTAAAGTGAACGAATAAGAAATCGTGATTAGTCTAAGTTCCAAAAAATCCCAAGTTGGCCTTCTTTCGTATTGATGCATTTTGAGGTTCTTTATTAAAAATTAGAATAAATATAGAGTTTATTGTATTTATTAAAATTTTTAATGGGTTGAATTTAATTACAAAAAAATTTGAACTCATTTAAAAAATTATATTGTAATATTAAAATTAAAAAAATTCTACTAAAAATCTGTAAATTATTTTAATATAGATTACTCTCTAATTCATTATATCAATGCAACCTAATTTATTTAATTGTTTCAACGTTACTAATAAGTTTTTACATCAAAATATTAACATCTTTTTAATACTATAAAATTTTTATAATTATTTTTTATAAAAATAAATAAGATGCTTACGAAACAACATCAACACTCAATAAAAATTCAGACGATCAATGATTAAAAAAATAAACCGATTTGATTGGTAAAACTGTAAAAGTTAATTTTTTGATTTAACTTTTAACTTTTTAGTTTGATTTATTTTAATAATTTTTATCGTTAAAAATTGATCAATTTATTAATTAATCGATCAATTTTTATAAATTAATAAATTCTTATAAACTAAAATAGATCAGTTAATTTTATTTAACAATATCTTTTTTAATTAAAACTTAATTTTTTACAGATAAAATTTTCAAATCTTTTAATTTTATTTAATTTTTAGCTGATTTTATTGTATTTTTGACCTTGAGTACATACAAAATGTTATATTTCAAAAATTTTAATTATATTTAATTTTTAGCTAATTTTACGACGATGTAATACTGATTAAATTTTTTAAAATTTAAATTTTTATTAGTTTAATTTTTCATTCAACTTTTAAAATGTTATTTTTAAATAAGCATGTCAATTTTAACCTGATCCAATTTTAATTTGGGTTGACAGGATCACGGACAAGCTACGGACTAAAATGATTTGACCTGATCAAATCACGAGTGATCACGGGTCAAGTCCTGGGTCTATTAAAATAACAAAAATTACGTCATTTTATAATTTTTTAAAAAATAAGGCCAGTTCTAACCTGTCAGGCCACAAGTCAGCCCATTAACCATCCAACTTGACCCGGCCCGATCCGGCCATCTATGTCCCTCCTTTTAAGAGGCAAAATTTGAATAAGTCCACACTAGTAAGCCCGTAGGAGAGAGAAAATTTTGACTTTGGGTCCACACAAAAAATCGTTAGCGTAGTATCCGAGGAAGAGACTAAACCAGAAGGCTCTTAAACAAAGCGTGCTTTGTTCGTAGATTGTCTGTTGTGTGAAAAAAAGAAGAAGACTGTCTTCTCGAAGCTTGTTGTTCTATAGTCGAAAATGAACGGGTACGGCGCTGGCCGGAGTGAGGACGAGGAGAAAGGTCTGCTCTGGAAGCTGCCGGAGGTGAGGCTCAAGGACTTGGGGAAGGTGGGCCCTGGTTTCGGCCTTGGCGCCGGTTGTGGCGTTGGGTTTGGTGTCGGCCTCGTCGGAGGTGGGTTGCTCTTCCTTATATCTTATTGCTTAGTATTCTATTACTCTGCACTTGTGATAATTGAAGGTATCAAGTTTACTAATGGAAGACAAAAGATATCAAATTTATCAACGGGCGTTTAAAAAAGATATATAAATTTCGTTGCAGGTGTCGGGATAGGTCCAGGAATTCCTGGTCTGCAGTTTGGATTTGGGGTTGGAGCAGGTTGCGGAGTGGGTTATGGGTTTGGTTATGGAGTGGGGAGAGGTGTGGCTCACGATGATAAGCGTACGTATTCTAACATTGGCAAGTATTTTCAGGGTCCTGGCAATCTTCCTACCCGGTAAGTATTTTCTTGTCAACTCTTTAATTTAGCTTCTTTGTTTGTCGAAATGAGGTTTTCAATTGCACGATTTCCTTGGATGCGTCACGTTTCAGTTAATTAAACTAAGAACTGATGAAATAGATGGCTTGGAAATTGAATATGGTCATTATTCAAAGTTAATGTTTGAGCTATTTGTATGTTTTGGATTCTTGAATGACAGTTGTTTCTAGGTATTTTGTTCCTTGTCTCCTAGTGTCATTGTAGGGGATTTCTTCGGGAAAATTCCGTAATTGAAGTGCATAATTGAGAGTAATAAATACATATAGATTCTCTCAAGACATTGATGTTTCAAAGGGTGTTCTTATCTTCTAGCACCTTTCCTAGTGTCATTGTTGCGAGAAATTATAATATTGCCTAGATTCATGGCTAGGGTACTCTTTTTTGAATTATATTATCTCAATTCTCCTACAAGTCTCTTGTTTTGTGAGATAATGTGGCCTAATTGGTACTTGATTTGGGTAAGCCATTACTGTACAAGATGCTGAGTAAATTTCCGGTAGTTTCAAGCATATCTCATATCTTATTGCTATAGGTTAACCACAAACCTTGGGTAGATTTTTAACCCAGAGAAGTCTATTACAAAGGAATCCTTTCCTTAGTGGTATTAAAAAAAACGTTAAAGCCCTTGTGGACATAGATAAGCATACTTAACTAGCCAATTTGCACACTCATTTTGTTCCCAGCACACACATTTTGTTCTCAGCACACAAATTATTGTGCCTATCAGTTCCTATTGTCGAGCTCCTTGCAGTCCAAAATGATTTAATTGAGCAGGTTGTGCTGTTGCCATCTCCATCAAGATGACCAACAGCTTTGATGGTCTCGACACCACCTCTACCTATCGTGTTAGCATTCAGTTTCCTCAATGTTCAGCTGCAAATGTGCTGTTTGAGTTAAAGAAAATCTCTTGTAAATGTTGTTCGTACAATCAGGAATATGATCCATCAAACCTGCTTTTACATTCTTCATTTGTCGTCAGCGTTTAATTTGAACAATTGCTCATTCCTTTTTACACTGGTCCAAGTTTGCTCATCTTTTTACCTCTGGACTTCAATTTGCTAAAAATAGTGCATGTTTCCTTAGATCTCTGAATAACAACTCATCTTGGGTTCACAGGTTCAAACAATCAGGAATATGATTCCTTAATTAACAGTTACAGAAGTTTAAATATATTGGTAAAAGTTGGAGACTTGTAAGTAAATGTAAGAACAAAAACAACAGTTACATAGTTGTTTCTTCTTTTATCACATTATGTTTAGACATACAAGCTTTAGGAGTAATTTGCCGTACAGCTGCAAAGAATTTTGTAATTTTTGACTAACGTGTGTAAAAAGATATTATGTATTTGGCTAGTTTGTACCGCCTGTTGTGCATGTACAAAAGGAGTCTCATTTGGCCTGATTTTGGCTAACCAATACTAAAGATGGAAGTTACTAAGCTTGAGTGGTGGGGATTGAATGCTGATCATTGCAGTAACTTTTTAATGTTTTGACTACAACCGTGAAAGAATCTGAAGCAGTAGGAACAATTAACTTAAAACTGAATGCCCGCCTTTCATGGCCAAGTAGGTCATGTAAGAGGGATATCAAGTGTCATTCTTTCTCTTTTGCTTTTGTTTGGTGATTTAAAGTCCTAGACACAATATCTATTGCCTTTAGTGTTTGCTTCCCTCTTTAATTGGCTTTATTGAAATCCTGTCTGCAGACTTGCATTTTCGTGAATAATTAATGCATCTGGAAACTACTCAATATTTGCCACAGAAAAGTCTGCAAGCAAGACTAAATATGTTCAAGCGCTAACACTTCATTCTGTATTACACCTGTTGAATAAAGATATGATAAAAAACCTGACTTCTCATTTTACCTGCAAATGACAGTGTTTAAATCGTCTCAGACTGTAATTACTGTTGTTTTTTTTTTTGGGTGCATTGACGATGTAATTAGTGAATGTCTAACTTTGTTTGGTCTTGTCAGGGATGAGATTGGTGCGCTCGTTGATGAGTTGGTTATCAATACCAAGAAGTTAGTCAGGGCAACTTCAAGAGAAATTGAGAAGTGGAGAAGATGAGTTAAATCTGTTGGTTCAATGATGTACAAATTGTATCAGATGGAAGAATTTAATCAGCATATTCCAACTTGGTTCTGAAATGCCAGATATAGATCAACTTATACCGTTCTTTGTGAATCTTCAAGCATAAAAATATATCTCGTTTCTCTGACCATTGATTTGGCGAATCCTTGGAAATGAATGTTTCCGCAGCTTTTAACACTGACTCCAATGTACGTGCCACGAAACATTATCCTCCCATTAGGTGGAAATGATGCTTAAGGTTCACCAAGATTTCACAGGAATTTTTCTTAGCAAACTATACAACTTAGTGTTGATATGTTCTGATACTATGTCAGTAAACTAAACTTGAAATCCTTATACAAGTGTTGGGTAAAGGCTTAAAAATTATTCACAGTAAGTTACGTAAAAGCTACGAGGCTACAGCATTCGTGTGCTTTTTCCAACTTCTGGTTTCAAATCATCTCTATGTGATATCCCAAACGACCTATGCTATGGAGCGTGTCAGGTAATTCAGGTTTAGATTTGAGAGCAGCTTGTGGATTCCAGGATGTATTTCCCTGCAAACAAGATGATAGGATCCACATAAACCATGATGGGTAGATAGGACACGTCATATATTATCCAAAACCTGAGCAATCCACCAGTTTCATCAACACTCCACATCAGCAGCATCATCTGCCACGTCGTCAACTCTGGCCTATCAAACCTCGGTATCAGATTGCACATTTTCCCATCCAACCAATCACAACCCACGATTTCGATTCCTGGGTGGCACTTCCACAGCCACCAGCTAAAGCTTATAGTATCTCACATCTCTGCTTCTGCATGTTTCATTCTTAAACTACTTCTACACCATATAACGCAGAACCAACTTTTCAGGGCATTTTTGCAGAACAAAGGATATGGCTTCCTTGGCTGCTTCCACCGCCGCTGCCTCCCTTGGAGTATCGGAAATGCTCGGAAACCCCCTAAACATTGGCGGCGCCACCAGGTCTGCTCCTCTTCCTGCATCAAGCCCCACAGCTTTCAAGACAGTTGCTCTCTTCGGCAAGAAGGCCGCTGCTCCTAAAGCTAAGACCTCTTCGGTCTCTCCAGTCAATGAGGAGCTCGCCAAGTGGTACGGTGAGTTCATATCAACCCAATATTTTTCTGGGTTTTGTTACATTCTGTTTGCGTGCTAAATTCTGGCCTAAACGTTTTATGGATGTGTTCATGTATTGGATTGTGGTTTCAGGTCCCGACAGAAGGATTTTCTTGCCGGAAGGGCTCTTGGACCGGTCTGAGATCCCAGAGTACTTGACCGGAGAAGTTCCTGGAGAGTAAGATTGCAAATTCTACTGATTTTTTTGGTGTAAAATTGGACACACACTTGAAAGTATGACCTCTTGAAGTGATTCCCATGTCTAAATTATTTTTGTGAACTGCAGCTATGGTTACGATCCTTTTGGGCTCAGCAAGAGGCCAGAAGACTTCGCAAAGTATGTACAATTCCTCAAACCTCACTTCTTTCTTTTGCGTATGTAGGAAATTTACTGAGAGTTTTAAGTCGTTTCTCACAGGTATCAAGCATTCGAGTTGATTCACGCCAGATGGGCTATGCTTGGAGCAGCTGGCTTCATCATTCCTGAAGCCTTCAACAAATTCGGTGCCAACTGTGGCCCCGAAGCTGTCTGGTTCAAGGTTTGTACTTTTTTACTTCTTCAATCGCTACAGCTTTTGGATTAGAAGTTTAGTCGCTAATAGTCTTGATTCAAAACTGCATATAGTTTCACTAATGATTTCTGTTGTTAACGTCATTGTTGCAGACAGGAGCTTTGCTTCTGGATGGGAACACATTGAACTACTTTGGGAAGCCCATCCCCATCAATCTAATTTTTGCTGTCATCGCCGAGATTGTCCTTGTTGGTGGTGCTGAATACTACAGAATCACCAATGGCTTGGTATTATTCCTCGACCTTAATTTTAGCCTTCCTTCTATTCCACACTTTTTGTTCTGTATACACAAATCTTAAGAAAATTTTACTTTCTATACATGCATAAGAACATCTGTGAGTAAGAGTTAAAGATTCTATTTCAAACGAAATGATGTTGCATTACCATGGTTGTATGGATGTTGGCTTTCAGGTTGTCCAAAATGCTAGTAAAACCTGATACCATAAAGAGATAACGTAGTTTTGCATTCCATATTTGTAGGATTTCGAAGACAAACTCCATCCAGGTGGTCCTTTTGATCCGTTGGGACTGGCTAATGATCCAGACCAGGCTGCAATTCTGAAGGTGAAGGAGATCAAGAATGGTAGACTGGCAATGTTTGCAATGCTTGGTTTCTACTTCCAAGCTTATGTCACCGGTGAAGGTCCTGTTGAGAATTTGGCAAAGCACCTCAGTGATCCTTTCGGCAACAACTTACTGACTGTCCTTTCTGGTTCTGCTGAGCGAGCTCCCACCCTGTAATTTTATCTCCAGTACTTTTCTGGAACATGATCTAATGCAATGTAAGAATATCATTGTCAGGACATCTCAAGGAAGTTGTGAAACTATATATCCATCCTTGCACTTGAAATCTCAATCTCATTCTTCAACAAGAACATAAAACATGTTAGTTCCTCTACTGCAGTTAGGACAGGTTGCAGAAGTTGTTGGCTAGTTTGATTGTGGCCGCATTGCCTTAAAACATAGTTCAATGCTAGCCATTGCTTTGGGTTGGTGTCCTAAAATATGGTCATTTCTTTGTCCTGTGTGCACTTCCAGATGATGGAAAGGTCGTCCTAATATATCAATTAAAGGGGAAAAACAACAAAAATAAAAAAACCTCTATCTCAAGGCTTAATGACAATGACAATACATCAGTCCGTGGAGCAGACGGCAAAGCACCTGAAACCCGGTTAATTTATCATATCATGTCTTTTTTTTTAATTTAATTTTTCATGTTATGACTTTGAAGGCTAATTATTATCTATGTTCTAGGAGAACAAGAAAATTAATTTTCATCGTTACTAAGCTCATAGAACGATTAGATTAATAATAAACAAAATTAAAGAATAAAAGAAAAGTTAAACTCTAATCTATAAAAGATGGAGGAAAATATGAATCAAGAAGTTGAAACTCCAAAAATGGGTTGCCAACTAGCCCTTTACAAAGCTTTTATCATCCTCTTCTCCTCCTTTATTTTTAGGCTTCATGAATCTACTTCTCTTACATCCTTAGAACCAATCTGTTCCATGGAAGAATCTTCTTTTCTACTCCAGTTCAAGAACTCTTTATCCATTAAGAAACAGCCATCAACGTGTACAAACCCTTATGCCAAAACTTTAGCTTGGAAAGAGGGTACCAATTGCTGCTCATGGCTTGGAGTTTCATGCAATAACTTGACAGGCCACGTAATAGGTCTGGATCTCAGTTGCAGCTGGCTTCGAGGCACCATAAGTTCCAACAGTAGTCTTTTCCAGCTTCCCTACCTCCAGAGCCTTAATTTAGCTTTCAATGACTTTGAAGACTCCCAGATTGTGCCCGAGTTTGGCCAACTTGTTAGCTTGACTCATCTTAACCTCTCTTTGACATTGTTTTCTGGGGATGTTCCCTCTGAATTCTCTGACCTTTCCAAGTTGGTTTCGCTTGATCTTTCAAGAAATTACTTACTCAGGATTGAAGGGTCGACAATGGAAAACCTGGTTCAGAATCTTACCGAGTTGAGAGAACTGTTCCTTGACAAAGTAGACCTGTCAACGACTTATCCCAGTTCTTTCAACAACTTGTCTCTGTCCTTGACTTCTCTGAGTCTTGATGATTGTGGATTGAAAGGAGATTTCCCTACCAACGTATTTAGCAGACCAAACCTCCAAATTCTGATCTTGGCAGAGTACTTAGGTGGTCTTACTGCTCATTTCCCAGAATCAAAGTGGAACAGCCCCTTAGAAGTTCTGGTCATGTCTGGAACATCTTTCACCGGACCATTACCTGAGTCAATTGGCAATTTGAAATCCTTGAGGAAATTGGATCTCCGTAATTGCAACTTCACAGGACCTCTTCCAACATCTCTTGGAAACTTGACACAACTTACGCATTTGACCGCCCCAGGTAATTCTTTCGAGGGGCAAATTCCAGACTCAATTTCAAACCTTGTGTTTCTCCAAGTCATTGATCTTTCACGCAACAAACTCTCTGGTCAGATTCCGAATGTCTTCCTCAATTCACAGCTCTGTTCCCTGGACTTCTCAGATAATCAATTGACAGGTCCAATCCCATCTCAGGCAGGAGAGCTTCCAAGTCTAACCTATATATTCTTGCAACTCAATTCTCTCAATGGGACAATACCATCTTGGTTGTTTACTCTACCATCACTAGTACAGCTAGACCTCAGCTTTAACCAGCTCAGTGGCCGTGTTGATGAATTTGAAAGCCCTTCACCGAACCTTAGCTACATTGATTTGAGCTCCAACAATTTAGATGGACCAATTCCAAGTTCATTATTTCAACTGACAAATCTTACCGGAGTCACCCTTTCATCAAATACTTTAATCACAGAGTTGGCCATGTTTACAAATCTGAAAAGGCTCTCAGATCTCGATCTTTCTCATAATATTGTATCGCTGGAATCGGTTGAGGAGGCTATATGGCCTTCTATATGGTCAATGAAATTGTCCTCTTGCAATATCAGTGGTGAATTGCCAGTTTTCCTGATGAATCTCCACACTAGCCTCCAAGTTTTAGATCTGTCCAACAACAGTATTTATGGCGGCATTCCAAACTGGATAGGAAATTTCTCCTGGACTTTTCTGGATCTTTCGTATAACCTGCTTGAAGGACCACTTTTCGTTCCGCCCCTTTATATCAAATATTCCATCTTTTCAGTCTCAAACAATAAACTATCAGGCACTGTTCCTCTCACTTTATGCAATTATAACTATATCAAGATGTTAGACTTGTCAGGCAACAATTTTAGTGGGGAAATTCCTCCATGCTTAGCAAGCTTCAGCTATCTCTCAGATTTGAATCTTAAGATGAATAACTTTCACGGGTCCTTCTCTGCAACATTTGGAGGGGGAAATATGTTGAGAAGCTTAAACCTGAATGGAAATCAGCTTGAGGGGTCTATTCCACAATCTTTCGTCAACTGTCAGGATCTGCAAGTACTTGATCTTGGCAACAACAAGATGAACGGCACTTTCCCATTTTGGTTGCAAAGCCTTCCTAATTTAAAGGTTCTTGTTTTGAGATCCAACCTATTCGAGGGTCCAATACCGGAGTTCATATCTGAATCTGTTTTCCCTAGTCTGCAAGTCCTGGACCTTTCAAACAATAAGTTCACAGGGAATTTGCCATCAAGTCTTTTTGCTAATCTGAACTCTATGAGAAGTGCAAGTACAGAACCAACTCTGCTCTATATTGGCGACGACTATTATCAAGATTCTGTGACATTGACAGTGAAAGGACGTGAAGTTTTTATCACAAACATTCTTGAAACTTTCACTGCCATAGACCTGTCAGAAAACATGTTCCAGGGAGATATTCCAGGAATCGTAGGAGATCTAATTTCTGTGTTGGCACTAAACCTTTCACACAACAGCCTGTCTGGACTAATCCCTGAGACACTAGGAAACATGAAATCAGTTGAATCACTAGATCTGTCTTTCAACAATCTTGACGGCGTGATACCTCAACAGATGACAGATCTTACGTTTCTGGCCATGTTGAATCTTTCATACAATCAGCTTGTTGGACCGATACCTCAAGGAAGGCAATTTGATACGTTTCAAAATGATTCATACTATGCGAATTTGCAGTTGTGTGGAGCTCCGTTGTCCATGAAATGCAATAGTAATGAGCCAACACCTTCAGGTCCTTCACAGGAAGATGATTCAGACATGGCAAACGAGTTTGACTGGAAAGCTTCACTACTTGGGTACGGATGTGGTACCATTGTTGGAGTGGCAATAGGTCATATTGTGCTGTCAACAAGAAGACAGGGATGGCTCATAAGGGTACTTGGACGTCTGCAACATAGTATGCATACGACTTTGAATGGAAGATATGGAAGAAGAAGATAGATACACTAATAGCCATGGATTTGCTTTGAATTATTTTCTTGAAACTTGAAGATATGGAAGAAGAAGATAGATATACTAATAGCCATGGATTTGCTTTGAATTATTTTCTTGAAACTTTCTAGTGGTTTGTATTTCAGTTCAGGATTTTTTTTTTTTTCATTTGACTAGTTCACTATGTCATCTTCAATTAAAGATTAGATAGAGGTGGGGATCGAGGTTTTAAGTTTGGATAATGGCAGAAGAAACATTACGTGAGTTACAAACTGGATATCAAGTTGATCAACAAGGACCGTTGATGTCACCTTATACTGCACACAAATTATCTGGCAGATTTGCGAATTAGAAACATTTCTTATTTATTATACGCATATATAATAATCATAAAATCATAATAAGATTTTGGTTCATTATTGATTGCCAACTATTTTTATTCTGATATAACATGACCATCGTTAGTCTGATTCAAAGTTAGTATAGTTGCTGGCAGCAATGGTACTCCTTACTTGGTGCTTCCCATCTGACCACACAATCGCCCCGAAGACAGTCGTCCCAGTCGAAACTTCTTCTTTGGCCCCTAAAGTGATCTTAAACTTCTTCTCTTCATTTCTGCTTTTGAATTCCAGTG
>JAOTAY010000189.1:4231874-4244850 GCA_025629805.1 Erythroxylum baracoense | reverse complement strand
AACAATAATCTTAATGAAAAATAAAATAGCTATAACTATTCAAATTAGTTATTTCTCTTAAGTTAAATATGCAAATTTATAAATAATCTATTTATTACTTGTACTAATCATTCTTCACAATTTTGGATCGTTGAACTCATGGATAATAATAGAATAATCCAATAATAAATTAATTTGTCAAATAAATTAAATTTAATTAATCATAAAATAAAAGATCATGAAAAAGAACTTGAATCAAAATAGAATCTAGATTTAGAACTAAACCTCTCAAAGTTACAATTAGAGTTTTGATTCCCCTTACATTAGAAAATTCAACACATGACTATAGCTCCACCACCTTAGATAGAAGAAAGAAGACAAAAGAAAGAAAAATGGAAATTATGAAAAGTGTGTGTGTATCATTCTCCTATTCTTTTCCAACCCAAAGCTCCCTTATGTCAATATTCTAGAGAATATCTTTGAAATAAGTCAAAATTCCCATATGATAAGGTTAACAATAAGTCTCTTAATTGAGCCAAACTTTTAAGAGTAATTAATCTAGCTTCCACCACCAAAGATAGAATAAAGAAGACAAAAGACCAAATAAAATTATAAAGACAGTGCGTGTAAAATTCTCCTCTTCTTGTCCTTCCCAAGAAATCCCTTATTTCAATGTTCTAAAGACTATATTTTAAACAAATCAAAATCTTTACATAATAGGAATGATAATAAGTTTTCTAATTGAACTGAACTTTTTGGAGTGAATCTGGCTGGCTCTGTGAGTGATCTCAACTTATCCACTTTAGCAATCTATCATTTTTTTTTCAAAATTTATGACTTTGAAAAATAATGTTCTAATTAGATGTTTCAACCCAAATTTGATTCAATCTCCACTTATCATTTCCTAAAACAAAAAAATTAATTTTATCTATTAAACACCAAAATCATTATAAAAAAAAAGAGATCAGTTTAATTAATATAACCAAATCACATCTTATTAAATTTTCCTACACCATACTCATACTTGTCCTCAATCATACATTAATGCAATACATTAATCATCCGCTTAACAGCCCCTTGTCCTCTTGTATATGATCCTTAAATATCCCAAAAGTTAATACGTATTAAAGGTTTAAGATAAAATAACAATCAAAGGAACAAGCGCTCTTAG
The DNA here is from genome assembly GCA_025629805.1 of Erythroxylum baracoense. Lineage (NCBI taxonomy): Eukaryota > Viridiplantae > Streptophyta > Magnoliopsida > Malpighiales > Erythroxylaceae > Erythroxylum > Erythroxylum baracoense. Next base: position 4,243,700 of record JAOTAY010000189.1, on the reverse strand, counting down.
GATAAATTTTTAAAATGAAAACATGACATCTTATCAATTCTATTGAAATAAAATGAAATAAAACTTGATACTCTCTAATAGATTTCACTCTGTACACTCACATTGTTTAGTGTTCATTAAACTCTCAAATCAAAATATAACAAGTTACTTCTATAAACTTGCTCATAAATCATATCTCTAGCACTAACAAAAATGCAATTAATGCTTAAATTAGAGAGACTTGAAAAGGGTTGTAATGTGACTTAGGAAAAACGTATGGAAAAATAATTTTTTAGGTTTAAAAGTTGAAGAAAATCATACAAACTTATTTACACAATTTTTAACTCAAGTTAATTTAAAATTTGACTTCATTTAAATATCATCCTTTCAATCATCTCATCATTTTTTCTTTCTCTTTCCTTTTTTATTTTTTAGAACAAGAAACATCAAAGAAATTTTTTTCTTTTTTTTTACTATACTTCTCCCACATTATATAAAAACTGAAAAATCAAAATAATGCAACTTGAATCAACTGGTTTACTTTTTATGAAGATAGTCAAAATCCTATGTAAATAAGTTTTACACAATTCCTTCAATATAAAGGGCTAAAAATTATTATGGAAATTAAAAAAAAGGAAAGTCAAAAGTGGCTTGTAACAAGATTAATATGCAAGAAAAGAAAGAACAAGGCTCAAATTGGTTCTATAGGGGTAAAAATTTGGATAGGCTTTTCCAGGTTAAAAAGTGGATATACCTACCTCTATCATCCCTATGCACAAATTCACCAAAGATTTGGTCTCAAAATGTATACAAGAGCATGTTCCAGTATAAACAAGCCATTTTTGATAACATACAATAGAGAAAAATGTATAAGCACAAATGTGATGAATTGCTCTTAGGCTTAAAAGATCACACATTTTTCTAAATGCATCAAGTCTTATATATTCTCATTAAGTAAAATCAATAAGATACTTCAAATAATTTAATGGTCAATTGTAAAGAAAGATAGAGAAGCAAGCGTTTAATATTATTCCTATAATCAGTAGTAGCTCAATGTAATATTGAGGCAAGCAAGGCACCAATATTCGATACTACCAACAACTATTTTGTATTTAGAGGGATATATTTATGCAGATCTAGAAAGAGCTCTAAGTGTTAACTTATTGGCAAGTGGATGGTGATAGGTATGGTCCCAATTATATTTGTACGAGTGAGAAGATCAATGATAAACTTCCACTGAGAGAAAAGTAAAATATTGGAAGTTATAGTAACTTCAACACTAAGAAACCAGTTCAAATTACCAAGATCTTTGATGGAACATCTTTAGAAACAAAGTTCAATAAACCATTAAATTGTACTGGCATTCCATCCAGTAATAATTATATCATCAACACACATATTGAGATAGATCAGAGTACCATTGTTATGGAGGATAAAAAAGTTATTTATATGTATAAGAGTTGGTAAACCTTTATGTTATAAAAAAATTTCATAGCTCATGCTACGAAGTCTTTAGTGCTTGTTTGAGAATATAGATAACTTATAAACAACTTTCATATAAGTATGGGACAATCATGATCAAGAAAATTTGGTGGTTATGTCATGTAAGCATCTTTAGAGAAATGAACTTGTAGAAAGGTATCATGGATATCATGTTAATGAACAGACTTCCTACAACTAGCAACACGATTGATAACTAAGTGAATAATAGCAGGTTTGATAACCAGACTAAATATGTCATGGTAACCAAGACGAAGTCATCGATTGAATATCTGTCAATAAAGTCATCAGGTAAATGTTTAATTCTAAATACCCATTTACAACTAACAAGATTTTGTGTTTAATTAGTTAGGACAAGTTCCCATATCCATTCTACATAAAAGCATCATACTCCTCAAGCCTAGCTTGGCATCATTTTGGATCTTTGAGTGCTTGGGTCACTAAGTGCAGCTTAAGGGGATGATTTGAGTTAATGGTAGCAATTAGATTAAGTTTTTCAATGGTTATATGTATATGGCTTTTATAATGAGTAGTGATGGTGGGTATATTAATTGGTCGGTGAGTGTTATCTAGAGATTACCCGACAATAGCTTCCATTGAATGAATAATAGATCCAGATTCTAAAAAAAAACAAAGCTTTCGAATAGGCATGAGTAATCAAATGAAATAAAGCAGCTCGAGAAGACCTCATACCTAGAGCTAACATCGTATAACCCAATTGAGACATTGTAGAATACGCTAAACTTCTCCTACAGACGTCTATTATTGGATTCACTTAACCAGATAGTCCGCTTTTTTGGGGGAACATCCAGTGCCAAAGTCACTCAATGGTTAAGTCACCAATCCCTCAAACGGACTATGTAATGTAATTTATCTGTTGGGTTACGGGCAGGCATTTTATTAGAGGTTTCTATTGCATCAAACTATCCTTGTGTAATTCCTGTTGAAGAATAGCTTAGTTTAAAGCAATATGTTGAAATAAGAAAATAAATAAAGGACCATGAGATATAAATAAGAAATCAAGATAAAAATAAGAAATCGTAAATAGAGTTTAGGTTCGAATTCCATAATAGAAAATAGATAATAGGGGTAGTATTGTCTATAATGATAGACAAATGATGGAATTTCAATTATATGGACAGCTTTGGATGATGTATAGTTGACTGGGCATGTAGGACATGTTCCATATTCTACTTTAGGTGGATCATGTTTTTGTAGATAAATGATTCGATTGTTTTAATAAACTTTATAATATTATTTTTGTTATGAATGTTTTTAGATTTATTTATAAATAAATAGTGAGAATTTTGAAACTTTATATTATTTTATTGAACTGTGATAACATGTGTTTACCCTTAACTTTGTTGCGGGTTAAGTTCCGCTACGAGATAGTGGTTTGTCATGGCTGACTCGACGTCGGAGTATGACATTATTGATTGCCAACTATTCTTATTCTGATATAACATGACCATCGTTAGTCTGATTCAAAGTTAGTATAGTTGCTAGCAGCAATGGTACTTCTTACTTGGTGTTTCCCATCTGACCACACAATCGCTCCGAACACAGTCACCCCAGTCGAAACTTCTTCTTTGGCCCCTAAAGTAACCTTGAACTTCTTCTCTTCATTTCTGCTTTTGAATTCCAATGTATTTGGTTCAACACTCACTGCTACTTCCTTAGGTGGTTCAATGTGAACTGTGTACTTTCCTGGAGTTCCCACATTCTTTAAGGTTCGAGTGACTGTGGTACTCCCTGTGAGTGACAAGTTGGTGACACTGATGGTTGGATAGTTCAAATCCCAAAGACTAGTGTTCGCTGGTGGGCATCTGAATGATGACTCATTGGTGAACCTTGACAATAGAGTGGCATTGTATCCCATGGAGCAAAGAAAAGTATAGTAATCCGTTATGGTTGTGTCATAAACAAGCCCCGGATCCATAGCAAGATTCGGTCTGACATGGCCGGATCCATAGAAGTAAGGGCTTGCAGGACGAAGTGTATCTTCTTGTAAAATCGGTTCTCCGTTATTGCTAGTTGTTTGGGCTGTGATGTAAGAAATTATGGATATTGTATCGTCAAAATACGTTGTTCTGGCGTTAAACTGAAGACAGGAAATGTGAAACTTAATAGAAGATACTGAGACATATATTACCTGTGGTCATTATGGCTGATCTGATTGCTGCTGGACTCCAATCAGGATGCATGGTCTTCAGAAGACCAGCAACACCAGCAATATGAGGGCATGCCATCGAAGTCCCTGATATTATGTTGAATGGAGCCTTTCGTTTGTCCGTGGGAACTGAAGAAGGTCCCCGTGCTCCTGTGAAAGCAGCCAAAATTTGCACTCCTGGTGCAGTGATGTCAGGCTGATCAAAAGTTCATTCAAAAAGTTCAGATTGGATGCATTTTATAGAGGAATTCATAATCTTGCAAAATGAAGAATCTATAAATCCTTGGTTCATGAGATTACACACCTTCAGGATCTCTCGAGTGATTCTGTTGGGTCCAATAGAGGAGAAGGAAGCCATCATTGGTGCTACAGTCTTACCAATTTCTGTTGCCCCTCTTATGAAAGCTTTGGGTGACCTGAGTGACCAATTCAAATGATTATGAACTTGCTGGTTGCTACTAGACTCTAATTTGGTGAATGAGAATACATACTTAGTGCTATTGATGTATGCTAAAATGGACTGAGTGTCGGCTTCTGTGAGGAGTGAGGACGTAGGAATGTAGTAGGGATTAGGCCTGATCAACTCGTCAAAGTATTCCCTTAGGACGATCATTCCAATGCCGCCAGCCTGAGAAACCACCAAGCTCATATCGACGTCTGCAGAATTTGCGCCACTTTGACGACAGGCGACTATCTTTCCTTTTACCTTTGCTGGATCAAGGGATCCGGGAGAGCACCCAAGTCTGTCATTTAAAAGTTTGACAAGAATTAGATTACTTAGTTAATTTTTAACATGTACCAGGAATCAGTTCCTTACGCTGCATTAGCTGATGCATTGTCAGCTTTAACATCAGGAGCATATACCAAAGGATGGTTCTTGCTAACCGGTAAGGTATTCGTATTGAAGCTCAGACCCTACTCAACAGATCCAGCTCCTGAAATTAGGACATATGTACACATCTACTGGCAACTTTCAACACCGTAAAAATTGAAATATCGATATTTAGAATCACTTTGTAACAGAAGAGACCTGCAATTGCTTTCCGTTTCCAAGGATGGCATCTGATGAGAACTCTCTGTCAATTGTGCTGGCTGCAACTGTAAAGATCCAAGGAGCAACGTTGGAATACCCTCCTTCATTTCCAGCATTTCCTGCAGAGCAAACTACAAGGATCCCGTTCCTGACAGCGTGAAAAGATCCAACTGAGAGAGCACCACTGAAATAATCGCGGTGTTGACTTCGGCTTCCGAGTGAAACTGACAAGATGTCTACTCCATCTTGAATAGCAGCATCGAAGCCCGCCAAAATGTCAGCGTCCACACATCCACCCCAGCAAACCTTGTAGGAAGCAGCTCTTGCCATAGGTGATCCACCTTTTGCTGTGCCATTGGCAGAACCAAGCAAATTTGCACCTGGAACAAAACGACCAGCTGCAGTGGAGAGGGTGTGGGTACCATGACCATCAGTATCTCTTGCAGTACCATTAAGGGGTTGTCCTAGACTTGCCTCGTAACCCTTTTTAAAGTACCTGGCCCCAATCAGCTTCCTGTTTCCAATGACACTTATATGAATGTATTCTTCACACTGGTATATGACACAGAAGCCCAAACGTATATAGAATATATAAAGTTCAACGAAACAGCTATTTGCAAGGACGGTCTACTTTAATTTTACAACAAGAGACGTAGGAAAACCTGTTGCATTTTACTCCATCTTCTTTTTCACAGTATCCTTTCCACCTTGATGGAATTGGTCCCATCCCTTCATCACTGAAACTCTCTGATTCAGGCCAAACACCTACCATGAACCATTGCAATGTCGTCAAGTGAACGTATTTAGAAAAGGGACCCATTAATTATTGTTGTTATCAGCAACAGACCAAAGCAGAGCTACAATGGCTGTCAACATAAAGGAGATCGGGTATTTTCCCATTAGCTCTTTAAATAGTAGACCCACTAATTCAAAGTCGATCTCTTTCACTGTATGGAGACAATCTCTGGGATTATTTGCAGTACCATCTTAACTTAAGCTTGTTGGAAAAGTCAAACCATGAGACTTCAGATTCTAATGTTATGATGCTAGTCAAACTACCTGTGTCGATGTTTCCAATGATTACATCTTCACCAAATCTACCTTTGGTCCATAAAGAATCAGCTGCAATCTTTCCATTTCTACTTTCCAATCCGAGAAACTGCCATGACCTTGTAGTGTGTAACTCATTTTCCTCGCTTGAGAAGACTGATACAACCTCCGGGTGCTCTATATTGGACGTGTCAAAAGGACCCGGTTGAAGGTTCAGGATTTCAAGTAAGGAAAAAACCATAACATTTGGCACTAGAAAAGACTCTGCAATCTGTCGTATTTTCTTACCGGAGATTTTAGCTGCTGCTTCTTCTTCAAGAATGGCAGCGAAGCCATTGATAGAGTGGGTATACGAGTAGATTATTGCTTCTTTGGCCTTCTCCTTGCTGTTGAAACAAACCATCCCACTTATTACAGCTTATTAAACAAAGGAAAATATGGTAGATTAGGACATTTTTTAGTACTACACTGTACAATAATCCCATGGTAACCTGGTCATATAAGTAGCCAAGAGTTCATAGTGATAGTCGGTCCTCTTATTAACGTCCAAGACAGTAGGTTCATATCCATGTGGATGGGCTCCTAGGTACACTATGTACGGCTAGAACATTACATAAACACAACAAGCAGGTTAGTTAACAGCTAAAGTATGTCAGCATAGTTATACATAAACACTGAGCAAAGAAACAGTTGATACTATGGTTAACACAAGTGAAAACTGGGAAAAGTTAAAAAATCTGCATACACTTTTCAAGGCTTGTGCAGTACTTTGGAGAACACATGAAATTGATAATACTAAAAACAAAACAGGACCTTTACGAATCGCCACATTTCCAAGTTTGGTGTCCCTTACTGAAACAAACGCATACTCGACTCGGCATTATGTAGGAAGATGAGCTCTCTGCCTTTATTATAGGTAGTTGGACTCGGAAATAATGATTGGCCCAATTTTGATGGCTGGTATGTCAGATGATAACCAAAACTTGGCGCGGTGTTTTCTAACATTATATGAAGTCAAGCTCGTAATAACTTCATACACAGAAGAGGTTTACCATAATTAGAAGTGTAGTCTCTTGCTCTTACAAGAAGTCGAATTTTCAAAGTTTGATGGGTCCATAGACTTTAACATCATCCGCACAATGTCCCAGCATTTAACCACCCATTATCCTATATTGAAATTTCAGGTCCCATTGACAGCTTGAATTGGATAAGGAAAACAAAGTAGAATATTAAGTAAAAGAACAGCTATCTGCTATCCTTCTTAACCTTGTCACGCCAAGTAGCCAAAAGCTCGTAGCGAGGTGCATTATCTAAGTGTGGAACATCCCAAGAACTGAATTTGTAGCTAAACTTCATGTCGGCATACTCAAACATGAACACTGACCGAAGGAACAGTAGGGCTGTTGACGGTTCAAGCAAATACAAATGACAACTGACAAAAGCTGATATATTTGCATACGGATACTGCAGGATTCTTGAAATGCAAGACAAGTGAGATAGGTAGAAGCCGAACAGGTTCTGGGATCCCGATATTTCAAACTTTTGCTGTCCCTGCAACAATCGCGGAAGTAAATTGTGATGAAAATCACGTGATTCTCCATTAATCCACACATAGAAGCAACAAAAGCTGAAGAATCTAAGGAGTTGGTGTCTGAAATGTCGAAGAAGAAGACGTGAAGCAAAGCTCTCGAAGATTCTAACTGACAGAAACAAGAGACACAAACTAAGTCTCATTCACGTGACAACAAACACAAAAAACCCATCTGCTGCAAGTCAATACGAAGTCGTTCTCATTAAGGCTTACACATAAAGACACAAGCCAATACACTGTCGTTTCTCATGTGCATTTAAACAGATACAAAACACAAGGGACAGAGCCAAAAAATGCAGTACATAATACAAGATAAAAACGCACAGCAGAGGATTAATGAGTCACGTGAGGTGCAGCAGCAGAAATTTTCCGAGTTCCATCCGAAAGCTCCTGCATCCATGAGACACGTATAAAAGCAGAACACATGCATTAGCTGAGAGTAATACAGACGTTGCATTCTTCGTATCTACTATTCACATTGTATTCAGTTCCTTTTTTAGAGTGTAAGAAGAGAGTGAAAAAAAGGCCTTGAGAGTTAGCTAGAGTACTTACTAGTGAGTAGTAGGAGAGTGAAAGACACTTGCAAGTGATTAAGAAAAATCACTTTGGATGTATTAGTGAATCTCTCCACCACTAACAAGTAGGAACCTTGGATGTAGATAGTTTCATACTATCGAACTAAGTAAAAAACCTGGTCTTCTTTTAAATTTCTGCATTTACATATCTGCAAAATTAACATTATTTCAAGTTTCTTGGTTATTAAAGATAACAGGAAATCAGTAGAAAACCCAACATAAAGCATTCACATCTTCAAAGAAAGATCCGAAGAAATAACTTTTGAAAATTTACTTGGAGAGCATATATTGAATTATCTTTTCAAAGTTAATAACAAAATTTTGAATCTTATGAAAAAGTGAGTCTTGTTAATCTTTTTTTTTATACATCAATAAATGTTTTTATATGAAATCTTATTTGGCTTCTAATGATGTTGTTCTAACATATTCTGTTTCTGATGTTGACAATATTATAATATGCTACTTTGAGTTCCACGAAATAGTACCCAAGCCAAGAGAAAATATGTATTCTTTCTATCATCTTAAAAACGTACTCAATCACCATTAGTAAAACCAATCCATCTAAAATTTTCTACTTTGATGCACCAAATACCAAAGTCTTTAGTTCTCACGACATATTGCACGGTCCTCTTAGTGGCCCCACATTGATGTTTTTGATGAACTTTGTATAAATCTTGACACCACACTTATCGAAAAAATTATATCAGGCCTTGTATAAGACAAATAATTTAAGTCGACAACAATGCTTGCTAGTTGTAACGCTTCAGGAGCAAGTGTAAGCCTTATAGCTGTATCATTAGTCTATATATATTCGAGACGTGTTGGAATTAGGCTGTTAAGAAGCAGGCAATAGACCAAGTCTATAAGATTTTACATAAGTGTTAGGTTTAAAAGAAATTATTGCTACAAAAAACAAAACGAAAAAACACAAGAATTCTGCATATTTTTGAAGAAACAGAGGGCAAATACTCTTTTACTCCAATACACCATCAATACACGTTAGGTTGCTAATTTATAAGCTAACAAATAACTAATTAAATCCAGAAAGTTATGTTAGTATCAGATATTCTTGCTAACTAAAAACACTAAAATTTCCAATTAACTAGCCAAGTAGTCAATTGATTTGAGAGTTTGTTACAATATTTTTTTCTAATAAATTTGGAATCATATCTCTTGCAGTAGTTTTTAAATCATATCTCCAACTCTCTCCCTTAATTCAAAATCACAGACTCCTTGTGCCTGATAATGTACTTCCCATTACCCTTTAATGGTTGGAGCACTTCTCTCCGAAAAGCTTCTTCTTGGTGCACTTCTCACCAATATTAAAACAAATTTTCTTCCTTTTAAGCAACATGTGTCAAATTGACACTTTCTTCAGTCTTATTTTTGTATTCCTTTTGTATGTCTTTGAACTTCTTGCATTTGAAACACTAAGGCTTTCCCTTGTGCCAATAATTGTCTTCATCATGGCCAGGCTTCTTGTGAATATCACACTAAGATTGAGCTTTTCTTTTTGAAGATGAGGCCTTTGGTAAATTAGCTCCCTCAATTAACTATTGAGTTCTTTCTTTTCTCAACTTTCTTCATTGTTTCTAAGCATGCAGAGTATTGATTAATTCAAATAAGATAATTTGATTGATGTCACTTGAATCCTCTAGAGATAAAATTTTTGTCTCAAATCTTTCGGGCAAGTTTATAAGCACTTTCTCTACGATCCTACTATCAGGTAGCTCTTCTTCCATCAATCTAATTTTATTTACCACCATCATTAACCTATCATAAAACTCTTGTATAATCTCCTTTTCTTCCATCCTTAGAATGTCAAAATTTCTTTTGATATTTAACACTTACATCCGCCTTGTTTTATAGTTACCATAATAGAGTTCTTTCAGTGTGTCCCAATCTTCCTTGACTATTTCAAAACCCAAAATTCTTAAGAAAATTAATTCAGAGATAGCGGTATAAATTTGAGATAAGGCTCTTGGAGCTTTGGTTTTTTCATCTTCATCAGTCCTAATTTGATTGAGTGTTGGGTTATTTCCTAGAGGTGGTATTTGACTTTCACCTTCAACCCACTGCCACAAGCCAGTACCTCTCAAGTGAGCTTTCATTTTGATTGCCTAAACTTGATAATTCTCACCATTAAAAATTGGATGTAAAAGAACTGATGTATTGTTGGACGTCATGCTACTGCTGTCTCTCGAACACTCATAGGCTCCTTAAGATCATAAGGAGCTCTGATACCAAATGTTGGTTGTAAAAGAAATTATTGATGCAAAAATACAAAATGAAAGAAACATGAATTCTGCATATTTTTAATGAAACAGAGGATATATGCTCTTTTACTCCAATACACTATCAATGCACATTAGGATGCTAATTTATAGGCTAACAAATAATTAACTAAATCCAGAAAGTTATGCTACTAACAGATATTCTGGCTAACTAAAAACACTAAAAATCTCCAATTAACTAGTTAACTAATCAACTGATTTGAGAGTTTGTTGCAGTATTTTTCTCCAACAGATTTAGAATCATATCTCTTGCAATAATTTTTATATCATATCTCTAACAAAAGGACAATGTAAATATTGTTAGGTTAATTGCCCATAACAACATTGAAATGAGGATATTAGAGATGTAAGAAAGGAAGAGGAAACTAGCCAAGGAAGCCCTTCAAAAGTGGGTGTAGAAGATATACAGTGACTTCATAATAGGCAAATTTTAAAATTGTTTTAAATACTACGTGTGTGTTAATATATAAAGTGATGAGCTTATATGGCAGTCCACATCAAAATTATTAAGATAGGAGTTAACAGTGGACTATTATTGTTGGCCCCGGGTCTCTATATGAATTTTATGGCGACTACGGTCACCATTGGGATTTATTTGAAATAATAATAAATATATTTGGGAACATTCAATAAAATAATATATAACATTTAAGTTTAATTAAAGTCTAGATAAGGAAATTTTATGGTGGGACTTTTTTGATATAAGCAAATAGTAATTAAAATGTCATAGAATGATTTTAGACATAAAATTAAATTATTTAAAAAATGATTTAATATAAAAAATTAAATTATTAAAAAGATACACAATTAATAGATAATATCAAAATAAAAGAAATAGATAATAATTATATTAATAAATAAAATTTAGAGAAGAAGTAAAAATAATACCCAACAATTTAATGAAAAATTTTCCTTAGCAAAAGTGATCAAAGAATAAATTTATTTGAATGTGAAATGAATTAATAGCAATTTGGATTAAGAAGTTAAAGGCAAAATATAAAAGGGAGAGGGTCACAGGTGTGACTCTCCATAGTCACGCCTGTGACAAATAACTTGGAGAGGAAAAAGTCACGGGCGTGACTTTTTCTCTCACGCCCGTGAGAGGGAGACAAAACAGGGGAGTCACAATCGCGACTTTGCAAAATTCTGGCGCGATAGTGATCTTTTGAAAATTTTGGGACGGTCGAGATCATGATTTTCTGACACTGTCGCGATCGCGATTGTCATGAAATTCTGGGACTGTTGCGATCGTATTGTGTCACGATCGCGACTTCCCAGTTATACATCCTCACTTCTAAACAATATAACTTTCAATCCAGAAGTCCACAAATTACAAACTATATATCATTGGAAAGCTAAGAAAACGATCTACAACTTTGATGAAGACACTTTTGTCTAATGTAGCCTGTATTGATACAGTTTAGATGTTTAAGTAAAGATTACCATTTCAGTTAAAAATTTGTATACCAATACTGCTATCTTACAAAGGCCATAACTCTTGCGTCTGAAGTCCAAAAATTTCAATCTTTATACCCTTAGAAAGATAAAAGAATAATATACAACTTTTATGAAGACCACTTAGCCTAAATCTACCTATATCAATGCAGTTTATTCCTTAAAGTTTCAGATCACAT
>JAOTAY010000189.1:4180394-4202174 GCA_025629805.1 Erythroxylum baracoense | reverse complement strand
TTTGCATACCCTTTTCACTGCTAGTGCAGGACTCTGGAAAACGGATAAAAGCGAGAACAGTAGAAACAAAATAGGAACTTTACGAATCGCCATATTTCCAAGTTTTGGTGTGCCTCCAAGAATTCTGAAACCAGCGCATAGACCCCTCGCCATTATGTAGGAAGTTGAGCTCTATGCCTTTAATGTAGGTGGTTGGACTTGGAACTTATGATTGCCCCAACTTGATTGCCCCAACATTTAACAGGAGGTATGTTAGATGATAGCCAAACCTTGGCGAGCTGTTTATTAACTTTACATCAAGATAAGCTCAATAACTTTTTACTCCAAAGAGGCTTTAACAGTTTTATCATAATTAAAGGGAGCTTGCTGTCTCTAAGTCTTTAAAGGAAGTAGAACTTTCGAAGTTTGATGCGTCCATAGACTTTCAACCTCATCTATATAATGTCTCACTGTGTAACCAAAAACCATCGGATTTCGAAACATGACATCCCATTTATTACAGCTTGAATTAAATAAGGAAAAATAGTTTAGATCTGAGACAAATTCTAAAGTAAAAAAAGAGCAGTCTTGACCTTTTCTCCTCGTGCTAAGAAAAAGACAGACCATTTATTCTCTTTCTAAAATACGTATCGAAAATAGAGATGAAATCTAAATCCTTTATCTACAATTGAAATCTCGTCCCTTGTAGCTAGAATTCCAGAACATACTAATTCTCCAAAATTATTGATCAGTGACCTTGGGTAGCCATTCAAAGAAGCATGGACAGATTGCTTTCTTATCTTCCAACCTATTTACGTAACCTCCTTCTGAATGATAAAGTTGTCTAGAACTCCACAAGTAATAGGGAGTTCTCCAATTCCTCATGTCTGGAAGCTGTTCGACCTCATCTTCCTTATGTTCCTGGGTGTAACATTGTTTGGAAAGGATCATTGATACCCAAAGTCCCCCTCACCACATAGTTAGTTCGTGAGACTACCTCTCATCTTTTCTTTTAATGTGACTACTCTTACTCCACTTGGGTTATTTCTTTCTTAAATAAAAAAAGAACAATTATCCATCGTAACCTGTTTATATACGTAGCCGAACGCTCGTAGTAAGGTACTTAATGTAAGAGTGGAACATTCGTTGTAGATAAACTATATTATGTCAGTGTACTTACACATGAATACTGACCAAAGGAATAGTTGATGCTTGACAGTACAAGCAAATACAAACTAATACCGAAACATGCTGATAGATTTCCATTCCCTTCTCAAGGATACCGCAGGATTCTGGAAATAAAAGACAGGTAAGATTACTGGAAGTTCCAATTTTTTCTGCCTCTGCTACAATCGTGGAAGTAAAGCATAAACGTCTTCGGTACTTCCCAAATCAATGAATGGCATGTAGCCATTTAATGTAAGATTTAAGATCTGAATTCTGATTGGTTTTCCTTGTTTGTGGACTTTATTTTCTATTTCAATTTCCTTTTTAAATTTTTAATTTATAAAAATAGTAAAAATATTTTATTTTTATTTTTCTCGATTAAACATTAATTAAATACGTACTATTTAATCATTTACTATTAATTACTAATAACATTCATGATTAATGTAATTTAATTATTCAAATTATTTTAATTTTATAAATAGTTTAAATTTTAATTAATTATTTAATAAATCCTTTTACATATTATATGTTATACTATTGAATCACAATGTCTTATTTTCTCTAATATAGGTTGTTATTAGTTAATTTAAGCTTAGGTTGTTACAGATAATACTAGAGTAGGTCGCCATCAATACAATGTTAGACAGGTACTAACCAAATAAAAGTTGGTGGACCTACATTCTCCAAAGATAACAAGAACATAAAACGAAGTTGATGGACCTATATTATCCAAAGATGACGAGGACATAAATTGACATCGATAACAAAGTCTTGAGCAACAGACACCTTAGACGATGTTTTAGTTAAGCTATCGTTTTTCAGATGAGGATGAATGTCAAAAATGAAATGAGAGATTAAGGATTTTATAAGCTTATAAATAGTATTATTGATAAATATTTAATTAATTATTTTTAACCATGTAACTCTCTTAAATTCAAAAGTTAATATAAAAATGATGTTGGTATCCTTATTCTTTCATTTCAAAAAAAGTTCAAGTTAAAAGCCTTAATTATATATCATAACATGCTAAGTGAGTTTAATATATTACTTACAACATGGTACCAAATTTTATTTATATCAACATTTGTTTTTCTCAAACTCATTTCTTAATTTTTAAAACAACTTATTTGATATATGCAATTAATAAATTATTACATACTTTTAAAAATTTACTACAAAAACTTTGCATCTATCTCTTATAACTTTTACAATATAATCAATGATTAAAAATTTCAAACTATTTTGACGGTAAAAATCTTGAATCACTTAACTTTTTTGTTCGGTTAAAAACTAATCAATTTATTAATTAATAGGTCAATTTTTGTACATTAATAAATTATTATAAATTATAATTAATTAATTAATTTTTATGTAACAATATATTTTTTAATTAAATTTCAAAATTTTGATACATATGACAATATATTCCGATCATATTTCAAATTCTTTAATTTTATTCAATCTTTATCCGATTTTAAGACGATCTAATACCGTTAAAACTTTTTAAACCTAACTTTCAGTCTAATTTTTAAAATATTAATTATAATCCATAATTTACATTTTTTACAGTACTTAACATTAGTACCTAAAAAAAATACTAAATCATAATCAAATGGTTGGCGTGACTTTATAATCAATTACTAAAAAAACACAATTATTTCCTTTATTGCGGCGTACGCTTTTCATCATCCATGTGCATGTCGGCTTCCACCATGTAGATATTTCCTTGCGGGGCAATGAATACAAGAAAAAGCTTTGGCTGCTGAAACTTTGGGCTCCTTTCTATATATTATTAGTCTCCGCTGAACCACAAATTATTGGGTTCTTCTTTTCACCGACAACCGGTTTGCTGATTGACAGACGCAGCGTATTGTTTTATAAAATCTTTAACGTATAGTCAATACTTTATCATAACATGATAAAAATTCAAATTCAAGCTTTCCATGTAGTCTATATATAGACAGGCGAACGTATATTTACAAAGATTCTCTACCATATGATTGTTTTTTAATGGTAAAGCTAAAATAAATGTGTAAAACTATTATCTTTAATGTTAAGAGTTAAAGAAAAAAATTCTAGAACGGCATAAAAAGGGCCTAATAAGAGACATTTTTTTACTTTGTTCAGAGCCTATAAAATGCCAACAATAATCTTACGCACAAGAATAACAAAATCTTAAGGTACATGACATTATTATACTACATAAATCAAGAAAAACTCTTCTTGCAATGACTCCTAAGTTAGTGGATGATTTCATTTCCCTTTAGACGATTTGTAGTGATAATAGTACGAATATTTCTTGTTCAAGAACGGTTATAAGAATATATACTATACAAACTTAATAAAGGTAAACAAGTATTGCATACACAACTTTCTTACGATAGATGTGTATAATTTTTACCAAATTTTCTATTTTATTGAAAAGAGTTTGTTTAATATTGGGAGAAAGCTTAGTTACCAAAGGGTTGAAGAAAGATAACTTTTTGTCCCACTAAACTTATGCCACGGGGATGGGCTGCATGCGCCCGCTTTCCTAGGCCAATGGGAGAGCGGGCTGCATCCCGCACATGCGTCGCACTTGTGACACTCGTCTCCTATTGGTTGGAGCGACGTGGCGGGACATGATTGGCACGTGCAACGCATGCGCCTCATGTACCGCCTCTCCCTCTTTCTACTGTAGATGTTCTTTGTCGCCTTCGACGCCAGAGGTGATTTTCGGGGTCCCAGAGGCCCTTTCTTGCTCTGTTTAGTACATTTTTGACCCGATTTTCATGACTAACATTGTATATACCACTTCTACGTAATTATTTATGCAAGAAAAACAAAAACAGAATCAAAGACGGAGAAAAACTATCTGAGATGAAAAACTGAAAACTTTCGTTTCTGGTAATCTAATCACGTAACTGCTCTGATACTACGTGTAATACGTAGAACAGACCTTATTACGTACTTAGGACCGATCATGAAAGGATTAAAAAACGAAAAAATGCGAAATATCTGATTTCGGTTTCATCCTGTTTTCTAAAGCTGATTTCGGCTATCAAGCGAGCTCGAATCTCTCCGGGACTTTTATAGAAAATGTTCACCAGCAGGTAGTCTAGGCTTTTCTACAGTTTTCTCAAAACAAAAGCCTTCTTAACGGGTAAGAGTCTGAATGCCAGTGAATGATGATCTAAGCAATTGCAGAAGACCAGAACCTATTTATATAGCTTTCATATTGGGCTTTTCTATTACAAGACCGATATGAAAAGCCCAATATGAACTAGGTCCACATTAAAAGACATCTATTTTTTACCCGAATTTTGACCCATTAATCTAGATCATTTATTGGGTCACTGTATTACTTTTATTTGGATCAAATTGCGTAATATAACCAGTAATTTATCGAAAGTTGTTGAGAAAGGAGATTAGGAATTTAACTCAAAAGAATTCCTCGTGAATCCTACGAGTTTGTTTTCCACTTTAAATTCACTTAAATGAGAAAAAGGGTAAACAGCATTTCTAGTGGAAGTAGTGTATTGTCCGGACGTCACGTTCCAGCAGTATGCATGGATGTTTTATTAGGCTTTCATAGAAGCATGAAAAGACGTGAAATAGACCATACTTCAGAGAAAAGTTTTATTCGGAAACGTTAAAGGGGAGTAAGTTCGTGCTTATCCAAGTGGAGACAAGTGACTTGAAAATAATACCTAAAAAGAACAAGTATCAGAGAATAGCCGCCTTTAAAATATAATAGAAAGAGATCAGAGCAGCAAAAAGGACAAAAACCGTATTATGCAGGTCGAGAATCATAACCAAAAGAAAACAAACGTTAGAGAATCGTGTGTGTTATGTTATCACAATCGCAAATAAGACAAAAATTATTGAGCTCGACCTCAATGCCCGAAGGCCGAACTATTGACTGGATTCCCTTGCAAAATGGATAGCACACCAGATTGATTTTTCAATATTGTTGTTTTGTCCGAACTTGAACGCATCAAATAAAATACAATTTAAATCCTAACGCAATCAAAATAAACTATAGTATTTTTAAAACATTCAAAATAGACGGCAAAAATTAATCAAAAAAGTGAGTACCATTATTATGTGATAGCGGGATGCTATGTATACATTTCAAGCAATCAGTTCTACTTATCACATGGCCATGAGACTATATATATATATATATATTATGTCCGCTTTTATTTAAAAAATAAAAATATTACGTCAATACCGATGTGACGTTTAATTGACGTGAAGTTTAACTCTGTCAAAATTTTCATCTAATTAGAATCTATTTTAAATGTTTTAAAAATATTGAGGTTTAATTTAAACACTTGGAAACATTAAGATTTGTTCTATATTTTATTATAAACGTTAAAGTTTAAAATGCACTTTTAATCTTTTTATTCTCAATTTAAATGTTTCTACACATTAGTATTAAAACATATATTTATTTAGATTTTCAATAATCAAATTTTGTTTTGGATATATTTTATAAGGCACGCATGATTAGCATTGCAAAATCGTTATTGATATTTTCTTGACAATATAACATTGCATAATAAAATATTGAGATAATATTTTCAATGTGAAATATTTAGATATTAATCATTTAATAAAATAAAATAGATAAAAGTTGGGTATTAAATGAAAATATTACACTAGTATAGTCTGTGAAGTGTTTTAAGAGGCCCAAAGGAAGTAAGAGGCTCCTCCATCTCATGGGCTTCAATCATATGCCATACCATACGAGACCGAAGAGTTTTGCACTTTAAGAGAAAAGCTCAAAAGACACCAGCAATCTTCTTATTGTTTCACCGATTCTCTCAGCTATAATAATAGGTCGGGCTGGCACTATAAGCTGGGAGCATCGTGGGAATTGAGTTTTCATTTTTATCCAAATTTTTTCAGATTCCTCGGTTGATTTTCTCCGTTAAAAATACTAATGAAGTGTATACAAACATATTTTATCGGTTATTAATAATGTATTTATTAATTTAAATAATAATAAATTAAATATTTTATCCGTTATGTAATAATAGTAATAAATTTCTTATTTTATTTATGATTATAAATATTAATAATTAATTTGTTGATATTTTAATAATTATTAATAAATTTATAATATTTTTATTATTTTATTGATTTATGATTTTTATATATCATTACTTACATAAAAAATAAATAAATATTTAATATATAATGTTAAGATTTCATTATACAAATATTTAATATATAATGTTATATAATACAAATTAATTTTTATGCAAAAAATTATATAAATATTTTATTAAAATTTTATTATTACAAATTAAAAAATTATATATTTTTATTAAATGTTTTTTAAATCAATTTTAAATTTCTTTTATCCTCTCTTTTATTTTTAAATTATTACATCTTTTGGGCAAATGAATTTGATTTGGAAGTAACTTTCTTTAAATATCCACTTACTTTTAGAAATGAAATCCCAACAATATTATTCCCAAAAAAATTTCAATATAAAACCATTAAATAAATTAATAATCAACAATTTCAATAATATTTAATATAATCCAAAACATTTTTGTAAATAGTACGGTAATCAAAACAATTATAATCATGATATGCAAATATGCAATATACATAAAACTGAATATCATCTCACAATTACCAGATCATTATTAGAGTTCTTCGAATGCAATACACTTTAGATCTTTTGATATCAAATATGGTATTTACACTACGATTCAAAAATAAAGACTTAGAAAGAAAATAACAATCACCAATAAATTTAATTATGAAACAAGAGTTTATAAATTTAATTAAAAGATATGCCTATGCAAAAATTATTATAGTACTACTGTCAATATTTTGTTATTTATTGTTGGTGTTGTCAATAAAAAACACTTATTTTAACATTTCTTATTCTTAGACTCTATTTTTTTAGTGTTTCTTATCTTTTTTAATATTACTTTCTTTCTAGCATTCCTTGTATTTTAGACTTTACTCTTTTCTGTTCTTATTCTTTTTCTTCAATTCTTGATATAATAATCTCAAAAATCTCAAATAGAGTTGGCAACTTGGCCTGTCTTGGCCCGGCTTGAAATCAACAGTTAAGGCCCCGATTGACTAGGCTTTAGGCTCAGTTGTCTTGAAAATCAAGCTTCGGGCTAGGTCGTATACAAAACGACATCGTTTTGACAATTTTAAATTTAAAAATTTGGGTTAAGATGAGTTGAACTTGGGCTCAGGCTCGGGCACACTACCTCTGGTTGAGCCAGTGCCCCAAATAGCTAAGGTTGGGTTGGACTCGACCTGCTCCATGCAACCTGTGACCTTGAATTAGAAGTAAAAATCCTTCAACCATACTATTAAATAGCCTGAGGAACTGACCATATACGACTCTTTCAATTGGTCCACCTCTATTTGTGGGTGCTAGTGGGTTTACTTTTAATTTTTTACGAATTCAAAGAATGAATATGAACTAGCCTAATTTTTTGTTCGATTTGTATTCATAACCCTTACAAGAAAACACCAACTAATTAAGTAATAAACAGGTCAATTTACTCAAAAAATCGACAGGAATTTATGAATGTTACTTGCTTTTCTTTGTGACTCTCGAAAGACCTCCCTTCTCAGAAGATTCAACCGCGCTTTCAACACCTCCATCGTTTACTTCAGGTCTTGTTTTCTCGTGACCAGCTTCATCCTCACAACCCTATCTTCACTAGCTTGTGAAACCACAGTTTTGCCATTACTGTACTTGAAGGTTTTCTCCAAAATACTGTTCGTCAAAGTTTTCTTCAAGAGACTTCAAACTCCTATCTCCTACTTCTTGATAATTGAAACTCTCTCCTAGAAAATCACTCACCCTTTGTTTCAACTTTAGAATCCATATCCTATGTTAAACTCACAAATGTCTTCCTCATTCTCAAGACAACATATGCTTGTTCTTTATTACCTTTAAAATTCTTTTCATATATTTTTGACTTTTTAATGAATTTATTGTTTTGTATTCTTTTCAAGTCTCACACAACTAACTAATTTATTATATTTTCAAAATTATATTCTTTGTTTATTTCTTTATATTTTAATTAAAAAATTTTAAATTATTATTGTTAAAAAATAAATTACTATTTTTATACTTAAAATACTAAATTTGTTTAATCTCATTGATACATTATATTTGTCAAATTTTAGGTTCTTTATTTATTTCTTTATACTTAAATTGAAAATTTTTAAATTATTATTATTAAAACTAATTATTATTTTTATCATGAATCTATTTAATAAATTGAATTATGAATTAGTATATATAAGTAATTTTTCTTAAGATAATTTAATAATGTGTTAAAAATAATATTTAAACTATAAAGAAGTATATCTAAAGGATATTAAAAAAAGTCATTTTGGAGTGTGGAAAATGATTCACACGGATACCTTCTCTCTAGCTTTTTATCCTTTGCCTTCTCTCTAGCTGTTGTTAGCTTTTTACCCTTGATTCTTTCCTTTTTTGTTTTTTCCGTTTCCCGTCTCTAGTATTTGTTACCTTTTTGGTCCACTCGACAACTGCTCAACGCCCCCTTATTGGGGTTTCTACCCAGATGGAGGGCCTTCTACAGGCTGAGATCACCTCTATAGAGGTTGGGGAGTGTTATGGTGCTAAGGATGAGTTTTCGATACTCTCAAGAGAGAATCTCCCCCTTAAGCCTTCAATTCTCAACACCTTTAACAACGGTGAAACAATTACAAGAGATAAGGAAGCAATTGACCCTTCTCTCCTTTCTTTAGCTTGGAAGAAGAAGCTATTTACTTAGCCTAAAAAAGTCTCCCTCAAGTACTTTCAAAATGTAGTAAGTGAAGGTGTTATCACTCCACCGATTGAACTCCTTAATGCAGGTGCCTAGGTGTGGTCTTTAGCTTTAATCGAGTTCTTTTGGAGTAAGAGACCAGCCCTCCTAGTAGTTAATGCATGGGCAAAAAGTGGATGGGGTTCTAAAAGGTTAGAAAATATTATGTTAAGAGAAGATGAAACATTTTTATTTAAGTTTGTAAATGACAGTGGATTGAATGATATTCTTGATCAAGGGCTATGACACATAGGTGATCAACCCTTATCCATTCAAAGATGGAGGTTGGGTATGGAAATGAACAGTTGGAAAATTGACACCATTTCCTTGTGGTGTGTTTTCATAGCCTCCCTCTAGAATTTTGGACCATAAAAGGGCTTAGTTTTCTCACTAGCTCTCTAAGTAAAGCATTTAGTATTGATTATCAAACGTCAAGTATGGAACATATTGGATAAGTAAAAATTTGTATAGAAATTAAAAAAAACTCTAGATTATCTGATTGTAGGCATAGCAATTATGGCCCGTCTCGGCCCGTTTTTGCCCCCCCTGTGGCTCGGTAGGCCATAGCCCGGGTCACGAGCAAGTTAGCCAACCAACCCGGCTCATTGACATGCCTACCTGATTGTTTGTTTGTCATATGGCTTGGAGGAAATGACAAGTTGGTAAAAAGGGATATCACCCTTTCTTACCCATAGAAGCCCTGCAACTCTTCCAAAAAGTGGGTGCCAACTGGAAGAGTCTTCAAAGTAGGCAATTAAGAGGAAATTATAGGACAAGAATTCAAAGAAAACCAAATAGATGAAAAAGACAATAAACGTCAACAATTTGAGGTCACTAGGGTGAACAAAACAAATGAATCGCTACTGCAAGAGAACGAACAACTGGAAAATGCAGGAAATTAAGTTGGAATAAGAGAATCAAATTTCGAATTGAAACTAATTCCTATCATGGAAACAACGAATATGGTGCAAGGTAATGAGGTGATGGAAGCACATGGGAATCAGGTTTTTGCTTATGGAGAATTTGAACAAATAGGTGAGTTTGCAGTGCAGCATAATTCTGAAATTTCTAATAGCCAATATAAGGTGTCAATATTAGCACAAACGGGTTTTCTAGGTGAATCTGAAAATTCATACCAATCTATGACGAGAATGCAGAGCAAGGCATCTATGAGGCTACTTCCTGAAGTTCTAAATTCAGTGAGGATGTACCAGGTGAGCCTAATCCAGAAATCTCTAGCAATCTGAATAAGAAGAAGGCAACATTGAAAGCTAAGAATAGGGGGAATCAGTAAAATCTAGACAAAGATCTGCTAGGAAAAAAGGCAAGAATAACAATAAAGGGTGATATTTCCCAATATGACAATCGCCATTTGAAAAACTAAAGGGCTTAATAAGCCTCTTAAAATAGCTATGTTAAAGGAAGTAGCCAAAGACAAGCAAGCTTATTTTATGGGTCTCCCTGAAACCAAAATTAAGGAACCTCATTTGCATAGCTGTAAAAAAACTTTTGGGTGCCTAATGGAAGTCTTTCTTTAACCATCGATCCCATTATAATGGGAGAATCATTTGCTTTTACAATTTTGATTTGATGGAAGCTCAAAAGATTGAAGAAAGCAACCAAAAATATCCATCTTAGTTATCGTTTAAGAGGTCAATCCACTAAATTTTCTCTTACTTTAATCTATGAGGATAACTTTAGCTTTTAGAAAAGCAAATTATGGATTGATCTTAGCAAACTTCAAACTACCATTTCAACCCCCTGGTTGGTAGCTGGGGATTTCAATTGTACTCTCAACTCAATGGAGTTAGAAGGAGGGAAGAATACACGCTAGGTGACATTAAAGAGCTCACGAACTTTCTAAGTTGTGTGGATTTATTTAAGCTCAACTGGTTGGCTCTACTCCTATTAAAATAATCGACAAGGTAGCCTACACATTAGGAAAAAACATGATAGGACTCTAGTGAACACAACATGGGTTCAACAATTTTCACATTCCTACATACATTTTAGAGAAAATTTGTTCTCTGATCATTCCTATATGCTGACTCAAAACTTATCAGAATCTAGGCACTTTGGTGCTCTATTTAGATTCTTCAATGGAGTTACATAAATAGAGGGCTTCTGGTCATTAATTAACATATGCTGGAGACAAGAACTGAAGGGGTGTAAAGCATATCGATTCATATAGAAGTTAAAAATTATCAAGGCTGCTCTCAAAGGATTTACACATCAAAACTCTTATGACCTCAATATGTTTAAAGGGAAGCTGAAACTAGCCTATGAAAATTGTTACAACTCACCTCATGACTGAGATTTGAGAAGAACAGAGTTGAAATTACTTAGTGAATATCAAGAGGTTTTGAACCTTCATAATTTGATTCTCAAGCAAAAAGCAAGATTTAATTGGTTGAGGGATAGGGATTTGAATACAAAATTCTTCCACTCTATATTAACTTCCAACTGAAACAAGAACAAAATATTTGAATTGTAAGACAATAGGGGGTAATGTGTTTTCAGATTAGGAAAACCTTCAAAAGCTAATAAGGAGTTTTTTTTTCAACTGATAGGATCTGAGCATAATGAGCTACCCACCTACAACATTACAAAAATTATGGAAGGTTATGTCCGACAAGAGTTAAAAAAGTCATTGGTCTTACCTTTTTCAGAAGAGGAAGTCAAGAGAACAGTGTTTAGCTTACACCCCTCCAAAGCACCAGGACCTGATGGATTTTTAGCATGGTTCTTTCAGCACATTTAGGATACTACGAATGAGTTGTTTAGAGCAATTGTATTGGAGTTCTTTGCTTCTTTAAAGATGCTCGAAGAAATAAACCACACCTATATTATTTTAGTGCCAAAGAAGCTTCATCCTTTGAGCATGGTGGACTTTAGACCAATTTCATGTCGTAACACTATTTATAAATTAAGTCCTCACTAAACTCCTAGATGGAAGTCTAAAGATTGTGCGTAAGGAACTTATAGATGCCTCTCAAGGAGCCTTCATTCTAGACAGAAATATCAGTGACAACACTCTGCTCCCTCAAGAGATATTGAAAGATTATTCTTCAGGGAGGAGAATAAGTAGCTGCTTACTGAAAATTGACTTTTGCAAAGCCTTCGATATAGTCAATTGGAATTTTATACATCTCAGCTTGGAAGCAATGTATCTTCTTGATTAGTTTGTTAAGTGGATCATGACCTGTGTCAAATCAACATCTATTAGTCTGCTTATTAATGGCATTCTATCAAAACTTCTAAAAAATGCAAGGGGAATAAGACAAGAGGATCCCCTATCCTCTTATCTCTTCACTATAATAATGGAGGGACTTTCTCGACTACTAAACAAGTTTACTTCCTCCAATGAAAAATTCAAATCACAAATGCTTACAAAATAAACTAACTCATTTGATCTTTGAAGATGACCTCATGTTTCTTTGTGGCGCAGACAATTACTTTATCAATATCATGCTTCAATCAATGAATATTTTTCGAACCAGTCTAGCTTAAAAATCAACTTACATAAAAGCAGCTTGCATGTGTCTTTATATGTGAGGAATGAGGAAGAGCTTAGTAGAACCACGGTTTTGCACATTTAACATCCTTTATTCAAATACCTTGGAGTACCTATCCCCACCACAAAGCCTAAATATTCAAATTGTCTTTCTCTCTTAGAAAAGATAAAATCTAGAGTGAACACTTGGTAAAATAGATTTCTTTCTTAACTAACACAAATCACCCTTATTATTTCCGTTCTTATCAGTTTACATATACATTGATCAGCTCACACTGTTCTTCTGAAGAAGATTACCAAAGAGATTGATAGAATTATGAAAGCTTTTCTATGGAATGTGAAAATCAAAAGTCCCAAAAAAAGAAAAGGTCAAATGGAGCAAGATAACTATTTTTTAAAAATACAGTGGGTTGGGTATAATTCCTATGTTAACTACCCAAAAGGTGCTGTTAAGTAAGAGAGTTTGGAGGCTACTTACGGGCAAAGAAGCTCTCTGAACTCAATGAGTCCATAAATATCACCTTAGCAACCAAAATTTTTGGCAATTAGTTGTGTTTGCTCAATATTCATGGATCTTCATTCAGATGCATAGTTTCTATAGCCTGCTTTATCCATACATTAAATATAATGTAGGAAATGGACAAAACACTTAGGTGTGGTTCGACAATTGGACGAACACAAGCCCTCTCATTCACATATATGAAATTTCTCAGCTAAGAAATAGATTACCCCTTAACTCTAAAGTCTCCTCTATAATCCAAGGAGGAAATTGGCATGGAAACTTTAGGGGTTTCACGACCTTGAATGCTAGAAGAACTGAGGATGATATCTACTGGATATCCGACCCCCAAGGAATTTTCTCAAATGAAACTCGTTGTAAACTCTTTACTAGTAGTCAAGCAGTTGTGTTGTGGTGTAACTTCCTTTGGAAGAATCCTTTAAACCCAAAAGCCTCAATAATCACTTGTCTTGTGATTAAAAACAGGCTACAAACTAAATCTGGATGGTTTGCACGTAGATAGCAGAAGAAAATCCATACCATTTATTCTTCTCTTGTAGCTATGCAGGATGGCAAAAGAAAAATAAGACCATTTATTCTTCTCTTGTAGCTACTCCAAATTCATTTAAAACAGAATCCAAGTTATGTTGGACGCTGCAACATACATATACGACTGGGAGACAACTTTGAACATGTTTATTAATCTCTCTAGTCCAGGGAAAGAGAATGACTTCCTAAACAAAGTTGCTTTCTCCTCTACCATCTATGCAATTTGGAAAGAGCGTAACTACAAAATTTACAAGCAAGTCGAAGAAGATAACCACTTGCTCGCTGACAAAATATTGAATTAATAAGGGCTATTTTAGTTGCTAAAAAGGCTAAGCAACATCTCTCCACTAGAATGAAGAGTATATGGAACCTATGATTAACATGTCGCACCCCCATTTCAACTGAGTTGTTTTGTTTAACTCATCCAATTAGTACGTAATGTAGTTTCCTTGTTTTTGTAAAAAGCTATGATGCTTATAACTCGACCATATTGTGATGTGGTCCTACCTTTTGTTATTATCAATAAACATTCGTTCATTTTCCAAAAAAAAAATTTAGAATTATTTCCATTGAGTTTCCTTAAGCATATTTCTACTTTTATGAGTCTTTAAATAAATGATATTATAAATACGATTATTATTATTATTATTATTATTATTATTATTATTATTATTATTATTATTATAATAAATTTCATTTTAGATTCAATCTTAATGTAAATTATTAGATTGTTACTAGTTTATTATATATTAGTGCATTTTTTATTTCAATAAAACATTTTACTTTATATTATATTTTTACTTATTCTTATAATTATTTTCTTTTATTTATTATATGCTGGTTTTATAGCAATTTAATATCAGTCAAATTTTCAAATCTTAAACTTTTTCTTTGATCAAAAATTATGAAGGTCCGCCTAATGACTAGTGTTGTTACTTTCCTAGCAAACCAAATAGGGAAAAATCTAGTTGATGTAGCTCTAACGCTACCTACCTAGTGAAGGGAAGGGTTGATCAAAGTTAGTGTGGATGGAAGTTCTTGTGGGGTTGGAGCACCCAGTTCTAGTTAGGGTGTTCTAATCTCATTCCGCTTAATTTGGTCTACATATTTGTGTAAATTCTACATAAATATGTAGATAAAATTTAATAGAATATAGTTAGAACTGGTTAAGTAGAATAGAGGATTTGATCTTGTTTTCGTATGCCTCAAAAGTCATCTGTTACAGGCGATCTCCGCATAGAATGCTAACGATGTCTGGTTTGTGGAATTTTCTATGAAAACATCGCTATCAGATCGAGTTAACAAAATTTGGGACCATGGCTGTAGAGTAGAATCTGATTCAAGTCATCTTATCAGAAATAATCACTCAAAATATCATTTATATAGAGCAGTGATTGATATCTATGTCTATATATATTTGCAACATAGTTGGCAATGTAAACTTACTCATTCTTTACCAGAAATTAACATTTGTACGGATCATTCAACATATGTGGGACAAGTTCAATCAGGAATACAATATGTTTAAGGTTTAAAGATTAAACCAGTTAAATATTAAATAAAATTAAAGAATTTGAAAAATGATCGGATAAAATTATCTTGACTATTAAAAAATTTAAAACTTAATTAAAAAAGGAGACTATTAAATAAAAATTAATTGTTTATTTTAGTTTATAAAAATTACCATTTAATTAATAAACTAATCAGTTTTTAATATAAAAATTTATTAAACTAAATCACACCGAAAAATTTATAAACTAACAATTAATTAATTAATAAATTAGTTTTTAATATAGAAAATTATTAAACTAAATCAAATCAAAAATTGAAAACCGAATCAAAAAGTTAGTTTACTGTTAAACCAGTGAACCGGTTCAACTTTCTTTTCATACATAATGAAATATTACAAGGAGTTAAATTTATTGGCCATAGTTTTAGCTTTGTAATACTAGTTCTCCTAAAGACATTGATCAGTAAATCCCAAATTTGATTTCCTGTAAAATATTTAATAATAATCATAATAGAATAGGTTTCGTTAATTCCCTGCTCGATATTGGATTTATTAAAGGAATAGTGTACATATGATATGATATGATATGTTGTTCATGTCATGTCAAGTCTAGTAAGCAGTCTCATGACTGAAAAATGCTTTCCTAATCCTAAAGTCTAGGAAGATGTAATGCCTGTGCAATCAGTGATATCTAATTAAGCAAGAGGTAAGCAATCCATGATATGAACATGAATTTCTTGTGTCCATCCATAAACAAGATTTTCCTGAATCTTAACTTCTCACAGAAGAGATCTCCTTGACTAGATCCTGAAAATGAATGCTGGCACTCCAAAAATGCTTATACACAGGTCGCATCAGAGCTACAGATGGGATATCACCGAAAGTTGAAGTAATGAAGTTGAGTTTCCTGTAGATACATGAAGAGGCAAGTCTCCAAGTTGCATTATTCCAAAGGGTATGTTTTTGAAGGCTGACATGGTCAGTTGGTGTGCATCATGTCAGGAGTCCTGTTCTGGTGAGAAAGGCAACTAACCTGAGAGTTAAACTAATATAATGTGCGAGGATGTCGGAGATATCTAGAGTTTGTTGTGTATTGCGAGAGAGTTGAATGAGAAAAACTTCGTCTCCCAGATTTTGCTCTGAAATTATATTTACATGGAGATATTTTCAAATACCAATTTAGATAGACTTAAACCTTATAAAAATATTAGTTTAGATAGTGATAAAAATTAAACTTTTTACTCTCCCTAACTTGTTCAGCTTTTTGACACAAAGTAGAACTTTTATCAGCAACTGCATCCATTAGTTACGTAAGTGTAGTCTACTACTCGAGTTTTACAGTGGTACTCCATTGGCTGTGGAGCATATAAATAGAGAAGGGATCATTTTTACTTTGTTATTCTACTCTTTTGGGAAGCAGAATGTTGTCCCCGAAACTTAACTTTCTTATAATCTTGTTAACAACCCTTTGTTTCTTGTCACCTTCTTTCGCCGTCAAAAAGGTAAACAATGTACCATCTGAATTCTAGTAGTTTTTTTCTCATTAGATGTCATAACTTCTGTTTCTGATGTTTAATTCCCATATTCTTTTCGTTGTCAAAAGTCGTATATAGTGTACTTGGGAGCTCATGAACACAGTCGTTATGGTAGACAAGTGTCAGAGGCTCATCAGGATAAAGCAACCAGCTTTCACTATGAGTTTCTTGGATCCTTCTTAGGAAGGTATGGTTAGAATCAAGCTTTTCTACATCACTTTATAGTCTACTTTACGTTAAACCGATGATTTCTGACTATTCTTGCAGTACCGAAAAGGCCAAGGAAGCAATCATCTACTCATATAACAAACACATCAATGGCTTCTCTGCCCGCTTGGAAGAGAAAGAGGCTGCTCAAATTGCAAGTAAGAGCATGCACGCCATATGTGTTTTCTTTATTCGGTTTGCTTTTATTATTTTTTGTAAATTTCTTTCGGTTTTGAAATGTCACTGCAGAGCATCCAGATGTTGTGTCAGTGTTCCCGAGCCAGTTGAGGAAGCTACATACAACACATTCTTGGCAATTTATGATGCAGGAAAAGAATAATGGTGTTACCTACTCCAGAAGTCTTATGAGTAAAGCCAGATACGGTGAAGACGTCATCATAGCCAACCTTGACAGTGGTAAATAACTTTCTTCAGAGTTCATTGATATGATATTTTTTAGAAGCATAGCTGACTTGGTTTTCTTTTTGTTTCTTTCCTGTCAGGTGTATGGCCTGAATCAAAGAGTTTCTGCGATGAAGGTTATGGGCCAATACCGTCAAGATGGTATGGAGGATGTCAGAATGACACCAAAGTTGGAGTCCCATGCAACAAGTATAGAATGAAACCTCACTTGTCATAGTCCAATATATAAATGTAATCAATAGTATTTCCCATGCTAAATATCTGTTGACCTACTCTTTTACAGAAAGCTTATCGGTGCAAAGTTTTACCCCAGAGGCTATGAAGCTGCTACAGGCCACCCTATCCCCTCTAAAATGAGATCTCCTCGTGACTTTAATGGTCACGGAACTCATACGTTGTCAACTGCAGGTGGAAATTTTGTCCCGGGAGTGAACATAATGGGACTAGGCAATGGAACAGCCAAAGGTGGCTCTCCAAAGGCTAGAGTTGCTGCATACAAAGTGTGCTGGCTACCAAACGACTGTTATGATGACGACATTTTACAGGGCTTGGAAGATGCCATATATGATGGTGTTGATATTATTTCTGTGTCCCTTGGCGGGATCCCAGGCGACTACTTCAATAACGGTATCGCCATCGGTGCGTTTCACGCAGTTAAGAACGGTGTTGTTGTGGTGGCCTCTGCCGGAAATAGTGGTCCAGAGCTTAAAACTGTAGATAATGGTGCACCCTGGATCATAACTGTTGGAGCTAGTACCCAGGACCGTGACTTCGTGAGTGTTGCTCAACTTGGAAATGGGAAACGACTAAAGGTTATTACTTTCTTAATTGTTTCTGCTTACATTTGACAATGTATTGTAACCTTTTTATTTGACAAATCATTTGGTCTCTGTTCTTCATGGGTAATAGGGAGTTTCTGTTACTGATAAGCGCATAGATAACAAAAAACTCTATCCACTCATTACTGGCTTACAGGCCAAAGCTGCCAACGCATCTGCCTTAGACGCGTAAGTTATAATTTATGTCACAGCTTCTAGTTGGTTTGTTCGCCTATACCCGTGTCAGCTTAAGCTTAAATTTCTATTAATTGGAAGCTGCCAATGGCATGCAGTCTCCTTTGTCAACCAGGAACACTGGATCATGAGAAGGTAAGGGGTAAAATCACAGTATGCCTGAGGGGTCAATCTGCCAGGGTATTGAAGGGTTATGTATCAGCAGAAGCAGGTGCAGTAGGAATGATTCTCTGCAACGACGAGATTAGTGGTAACGAAATCATCGCTGATGCCCATTTCCTCCCAGCGACTCATGTTAGTTACGAAGATGGCGAAGTTATCTTTGCATACGTGAACAATACCAAGTATTATACCACTCTCTGTTCATTTCTTACTCTTTTTTCATTGTTCCAGTAATTCTTATGCTACTACATTAATTTATTAGGAATCCTGCTGGATTTGTTTATCCTCCTGAAACAATGTATAATGATACAAATGCTCCTTTCATGGCTGCATTCTCTTCTAGAGGTCCTAGTCATGTCACACCAGATATTCTCAAGGTTCGACATTTAATGTTTCTTTTGGTCATCATAAAATTATATACCTGCAGATTTGCGGTATAAAAATTTTAGACTAATTAATTTAAATTCTTGCAGCCTGATGTTACTGCACCGGGGGTGGCTATCTTAGCAGCATACAGTGAAGCAGCAAGTGTTACAGGAATTGATGAAGACAATCGCGTGCTTACTTACAACGTAGACTCAGGAACATCCATGTCCTGTCCTCACGTTTCCGGTGTTGTTGGCCTTCTCAAAACACTCCACCCTGACTGGAGTCCATCTGCAATTCGATCTGCGATCATGACATCTGGTAAGATCTACGTTACACCTCTTTCTCTTTCACTTAAAACCCACCGATCTCCCTGCAGTCTGACATGTTCTGGTACTCCTCCAAACGCAGCAAGAGTAATAGACAACAGAGGTCGCCCCATGCTTGATGGTGCTAACTTCCGGGAGGCAACTCCATTCGCCCGTGGTTCAGGACACATTAGACCGAACCGTGCCATGGATCCAGGCTTGGTTTATGACATGGGCATTGATGATTACGTTCACTTTCTTTGTGCCATTGGCTATGATAACAACAAGCTCCAACCATTCAGTGAAGGTCCACGTCCGTACAAATGTTCCGGATCAGAGAGCCTTTTAGACTTCAACTATCCTTCATTCACTGTAACAGAACTCTCCGGCAAGGTCATTATGAGTAGGAGGGTGACGAATGTTGGAAAACCTGGAACCTATGTTGTGAAGATTGTCGAACCACATGGATTTTCAGTCAAAGTGGAGCCTAGTAGCTTGACGTTTGAGAGAATTGGCGAGGAGTTGAGCTTCAAGCTGACATTGGAACCCAAATGCAAGTCGCTACCCATACAATACAAGTTTGGAGAGCTTCAGTGGACTGATGGTTGTCATCATGTTAGGAGCCCAATCGTTGTTAAAGGCATCACTCGTTAAAATTAATAATTAATTCATTGTTTCTAGGTCTAGCATTAAGTTTGGTAGTTAATTTAGTTGTCTAACTTTCTATTGTTCTCTTGGGTTAAGTTACATTTTAGAGAAATTAAAGCATTTTCAGTGTCTTCTGTGCTGCGTTTCTCCAGGTATACCCTTCTCCTGTTTGTTTTCGTATTTTTGGCTTCATTGCTTATGAGTTCTTGCTATTACTCCCGTTCAAAGTTTTCACTGCAACTAAAAATCAACGAAAGACCTACAATCAACGAAAAAATCTACCACCTTCACCGCCTTCTTTGCCAATCATCTTTGTCTCCTAAACACGTCTCGCGCACAAGAGAAGTGAAAGAAAACAACAGTAACAAAGAAGTTGACCAGTAACAAAGAAGTGTTCAGCTTCTTTGTTACTACTGTTTTCTTTCACTTCTCTTGTGTGCGAGAATTCCATTCTTGTTCACGGGGCTGTTTAAGTGGTGAAGATGTAAAGAAATGTTGTGACCTGTAAGTTAGAAACAGAAAAAGTTCCAAGGAAAAAGAGGAATCGTGGATTGTTCACTGATTTTCAGGGTAATCAGTGTTAGCAGGTGTATTTGTGAGAAGGAAAAAATAAATGAGCAAAATGGACACACAATATTTAACGTAGTTCACTCTTAACTTTGGGCTACGTCTACTGACAAAACTCAGAATATTTCTTTCACTGTTACAAATAGTAAGTATACAGAGATAAAACTAAAATAGTAGTTCACAAGGTGTTTACCAATCTAACAAATACTAACCTCACTATTTTGTCACTCACCAACCCTTTAGGAATATATTTCCTAACTTCAGAGTACTTGATTTGCTTTAGTTTTTCTCTCTGTTTTTCTGTGTTTCTGTCTGAAGCAAGAAGTGCCTTCTATAGGCACTCCACCACGTAAGGCAGTTGTCTTTTTGCTTATTTTCAACAATTGCGATTGCGGCATCGATTTCGGTGCTGCAATGTTGGAATGATGAAGTCCCTCCATGTGAGAGGGACCCATTTCTAACAAATCTCCCCCTCCTGATTACATGGAGGGCTCTATTAAGCCTACTACTGATCGATAATACTCGAACTTGTCTTTTGGTAGAATCTTGGTTAACATGTCTGATCCATTTTCATCAGTATGGATCTTTTTTAACTGTAATTGTTTCGTCTCCATCACATCTCTGATCTAGTGATATCTTACATCAATATGTTTTGATCGTGAGTGAAACGAGGCATTCTTACCAAGGTAAATAGTGCTCTGACTGTCACAAAATAGCTGATACTATTTTTGCTTGATACCAAGTTCATTAAAGAACTTCTTCATCCATAGCAACTCCTTACAAGCTTCCGTTGCTGCAATAAACTCCGCTTCAGTTGTAGAAAGTGCAACGCACTTCTGTAACTTTGACTGCCATGCCACAGCTCCCCCTGCAAAAGTAATCAAGTAACCTGATGTAGACTTTCTCGAGTCAATATCTCCAGCCATATCTGCATCTGTATAACTAGCTAATACAGGTTCTGCTCTTCCAAAACATAAGCATATTTTGGATGACCCTTGAAGATACTTGAGAATCCACTTAACTGCAGCCCAATGTTCCTTTCCAGGATTTGAAAGGAAACGACTCACAACTCCAACTGCATGCGCAATATCTGGCCGTGTACAGACCATAGCATACATCAAACTTCCAACTGCTGAAGCATATGGAACTCTGGACATTTCTTCCTTCTCTTCATTTGTAGAAGGACACTCTCTGGAACTCAATTTAAAGTGATTAGCAAGAGGGCAACTAACCGCTTTAGCTTTGTCCAATTTGAATCTCTGAAGTACTTTATCAATGTACTTCTCTTGTGACAACCATAGTTTCTTGGCGCTTCTGTCTCTAATAATCTGCATGCCAAGAATCTGCTTTGCTGATCCCAAGTCTTTCATGGCAAAAGACTTATCCAGCTGTTTCTTCAGATTGTTGATTCTGGAAACATTCTTACCAACAATCAACATATCATCCACATAGAGCAATAAAATAATGAAATCATCATCAGAGAATTTCTTCACAAATACACAGTGATCTGAAGTAGTCT
>JAOTAY010000189.1:4161942-4180294 GCA_025629805.1 Erythroxylum baracoense | reverse complement strand
AGTGCTTTGTATTTGTGGAAGGGCCCGAATGACTATTGAAAATTTGCGCTAATTGAAAATGATGATGAATGAATGTGGGGCCAATTTGAGTATGTATTCCGCATGTTATGTTATAAAAAAAATTTATACCGACTTTTGAATGATTGAGTGCTCTAGCACACCACCCTCGTGGGGCACGAGCTCGGACATCACCCATCGATGTCGGGTTCGAGTCTTGTGGGATTGGGGTGCTACAAGAACCTTGTCCTCAAGGTTTAGAGTAGGATAACTTTTGAGCACTTGAGTTTGGTCTTCTTCTTCTCATGTTGCAGAAGAGTCATCTAAGCCATCCCATCAAATGAGGAGCTATTCCACCGGTTTGTCACCATGGTTAATAACCTTGTGTTTAAGGACAGTAGTAGGTCGGAGGATTAATGTGGAAGTAGTGTCCACCAAGTGCAATGGAGTGATTTGTTGCTAATGAACTCCAATGCACTTTCGTAACAGTGAGACGTGGAACACTGAATGTATGCGGGCAACTTCAGGAAGATCAAGCTTGTACGCTACAGCACCAAACTTCTAAATAATTTTGAATGGTCCAAAATACCGTGGACCAAATTTGTTGTGGCGTTGCAAATGAACTAAATGTTGTTTATACGGTTGCAACCGAACATAGACCCAATCCCCATCATTAAAAATCACCTCTGGCCGATGTTGATCGGCATAAGCCTTCATCCGTTCTTGTACCCTTGATAAATTTCGCTTAAGTAAGTGTAAAACTTCATCCCGCTGTGCTAATTGAGAGTCTACAACAGAATTTTGAGCAGTACCCCGAATATATCTAGGAATAGAGGGCGAGGGGTGACCGTAAAGTACCTCAGTCATGGCGTGAAATGACGTGTTGTACCAATATTCGGCCCATGGCAACAACGCCGACCAGTTCTTGGGAGGGTCCCCAATGAAACATCGAAGGTACATTTCAAGGATTTTATTCAAAGCTTCCGTTTACCCATCGATTTGTGAATGGTAAGCCATACTAGGAGATAAAACAGTTCCTTGCAATCGATGGATTTTTGCCTAAAACGCTGTCAAGAACTTTGAATCTCATCAGTTACAATTGATGTCGGAATGCCTTGTAACTTAACAATTTCATAAATAAAAACAACAGCTACGATTCACTAGTTACCGGTGTAGATAAAGGGATGAAATGTCCGTACTTAGATAAACGGTCAATCACCACTAAAACAATAGATTTACCACGAAAAACAGGCAATCTCGTGATGAAATCCATGGAGATTACTTCAAACACCAATTCGGGAACCATAAGAGGATGGAGAAGATCAGCCAACTTTAATGAAGAGTCCCTCAGCTGTTGACAAATATGACAAGAAGAAACATATTCTCGCCCATCTCTACGCATAGTTTTCCAAAAGAAGTTAGAAGATAACCTGTGGAAAGTGCGTGTAATGCTTAAGTGGCCGCCCACTAATGAGGAGTGGAACTCATGGAGGAGTTGCTGTCGAGGATTAGAGTTGGAAGCAATAACCAGGTGCCCCCGAAAAATCAAAAAGCCATCCCGAATTGAGAACCCTACCATAGAAGCTAGATTGTCCTACACCCATCGATGCCATTCCAGCAACTCCTCATTAGTACCATTTTCTTTTCGAATGGCATCTACAATCCCATACTCAATGGTAGAGAGAGGAAAGAATTCAGCAAAATGAACTCAAGATAATACATCAGCTGCAACATTATGCTTGCCTGCTCTATATTGAATGGAAATATCATAGCCCACTAATTTACTTAACTACTTCTGTTGTTCCGGAGTCTGAATGAGTTGGTCAGCCAAATTTTTTAGGAACAGTTGATCTGTTAAAATAAGAAATTTACGACCAAGGAGGTTGTTGGAATATTGGAATGGGAGAAATCCCATATTGGAAAGGAAAAGAAGGAGAGAAGAGTTTATAAGCCTAAAAGGATTCAAACCAAAAGCCTTATGGCATTTTGGAAAATGGGCCTCCTAACATCAAGCCCAACCATGCTCTCTCTCTCTCTTATGCACTCTCCCCTTGTATCGGGCCCGTTACATTTTCAACATGGTATCAGAGCCCAATGGCTTTGTTTCGGCCCATAAAGATCCTTGAAATCCTGACGGGTTGGGCTTGATAAATTACAAGTCCTGCAGCCCAAGACCTGAAGCTCGAAAGTAAAGAAGGCTCAGTGAGGAAGACCTAGGCAAGAAGAAAAAAGATGAACCTATGACCTAAGACGTGAAGCCCAATGAAAGAAGGCTCAGTAAGGAAGACCTAAGCATAAGACAAATGGACCTACGACCCAAGACCTGAAGCCCCAAAATGAAGAAGACATGAAGGCCCAATGAAGAAGGTTGAAGCCCAAAAAGAGAAGAAGGCTTAATGAGAAAGATCCAGACATAATGAAAGACAATGGACCTGCGGCCCAAAACCTGAAGCCCAAAAATGAAGAAAGCTTAATGAGGAAGACCCAGGCAGGCAAGAAAAAAAGATGAACCTGTGGTTTCTGAGGTTCAACAAGAGTACAAGCCCAGACATAGACATGTGGCCTCTAAGACTTCAAGTGAACACAAGCCCAGACAAGTCAAAAAAATACCCAAGATGAAGAAAAAAAATTAAAGAAATGAAAAAATTAAAGGCAAATCACAACTGGGCAGGCCAGTTGGACTAGAGGGGGAGTGTTGGAATATTAGAATGGGAGAAATCTCATATTGGAAAAGAAAAGAAGAAGAAAAGAGTTTATAAGCCTAAAAAGAGCTAAACCAAAAGCCTAAGGGCATTTTGGAAACTGGGCCTCCTAACATCAAGCCCAACCATGCTCTCTCTCTCTCTCTCATGCACTCTCC
Source organism: Erythroxylum baracoense (assembly GCA_025629805.1). Lineage (NCBI taxonomy): Eukaryota > Viridiplantae > Streptophyta > Magnoliopsida > Malpighiales > Erythroxylaceae > Erythroxylum > Erythroxylum baracoense. The sequence goes on along the minus strand of JAOTAY010000189.1, from coordinate 4,177,437 downwards.
TCTTGTATCGGGCCCATCGATTTTTCAACAAAGGTATTGCCGCCACTTAGCCATGGCCTGTGTGATGGCGAACATCTCACGGTGATAAGTAGAAGCTTGCTGCATTCTCGGGGATAACTTCTGGCTGAAAAATGCTAGAGGGTGGTTGTCTTGGGACAGAACTGCCCCAATACTGATATTAGATGCATCGGTTTCCAAAACAAACGGGCTGGAAAAATCTGGAAGTCATAAAATAGGTGCTGCTGCTAACAATTACTTCAAAGTTTGAAATGTGAGTTGAGTGGAGTTATCCCAGTGGAAATTGTTTTTACGGAGCAGATCAGAAAGAGCATCGGCATGCGAAGCATAATGGTGAATAAACCTTCGGTAGTACCCGACTAGACCCAAAAATCCTCTGAAATCTTTCACATTTTGTGGAACTGGCCAGTCCGAAATTGCTTTAATCTTATCATCATCAACAACAATTCCGTCAGCCAAAATGATGTGGCCGAGGTAACCGAGTTTACACTGTCTGAAATGGCATTTGGACAATTTTGCAACCAAATGACTGTCATGAAGAATCTGTAAAACCACTTGGAAATGCTCAAGATGAGTAGCCCATGAGGGGCTGTGAACCAGGATATTATCGAAAAAACAAGTACGAATTTACACAAACAGCAACGAAAAACAGAATTCATCAAAGATTGAAATGTGGAAGGAGCATTAGACAAACCAAAAGACATAACGAGGAATTCAAAGTACCCATCATACGTCCAAAATGCTTTTTTGCCCACATCTTCAGGTCTAACTCGAATCTGATGGTAGCCAGCAAGGAGGTCTAGCTTAGAAAAATAATGTGCTCCATGAAACTCGTCAAATAATTCATCGATTGTAGGAATCGGAAACCTGTCCCTCACTATAACTGCATTAAGAGCCCTGTAATCAACACAAAATCACTAAGAACCGTCTTTCTTCCAGACCGAAAGCACTGAGGATGAAAATGGGCTTATGCTAAGATGAATTATGCCTTCTTGAAGCATTTCTGTCACTAATTTCTCGATCTCTTGCTTCTAGAAATGAGGGTATTGGTATGGCTTGAAGTTTATAAGAGCAGTGTTAGGAAGCAAAGGGGTACCGTGGTCCTGTGACCGAGTCGGCGGCAAGTCATGAGGCTTCTCGAAGATGCCTGAGAAGGCTCACATTAACGTCTATAGATCAGCCGGTAGAGAAGGAACCGACTGAGGGGCTGTGTCAATCAACTTGAGACGAAAACAAGACATAGTAGCATCAGTGTTTGAAATTCATCGCAGGGCATTTAGTGTAGGTAGCTATGCAGATATAGAACTATCACCCATCCATTTGATGCATTTATCGCCCAATGAAAATTCAAAGCTCGAGGTAGCATAATTGGTTAGAATCGCTAACCACGAGACTCCGAGATCGACATCTCACCTTGCAACGGTAAGACAAACAAGTCTATAATAATCATAGATCCCTGAATTTGGAGCGGAACACCTTTGACCAAGCCCGAACAAATTAAACTATCTCCATTTCCAACAAGAACCTTAAAAGAAGTAGTAGATTCAACCAATAAATTCAAAAACCTAGCCATACGAGACTGAATGAAGCTATGAGTACTTTCTCCATCCAGTAATACCCGAACAGGAGACCCAGAAATATGCCCTAGAAAATGAATTGTGGTTGAGGAGATGTCACCTGAAAGTGCGTAGTGGGAGATTGTTGTCGTATCAAGAGGAGTCGGTGTAGCGGAAGAGATATCCACGGCGATTGCAGGTGGCTGCTCTGGTGAAATCGTGACTAACCCCTCTGAAACAATATCATCTTCATCATGAAAAAGAAACAGTTGTGGCTTCCCATTACACTTGTGGTCACATCTACATTTCTCATCACACTGGTAGCACAAGCCTTATGCTCGACGTTGCGCCACCTCTGTCAAGGATAATCGTCTCACTGGAAGCTTGGCGCCAGTGGAAAGAGTTACAGAGATAACTGGAGTCGACGATGAAGTGGATGATCTAGAAGCAGTAAAGGATGACCTTGGTTGTGGGGTGGGCAATAAAGGGGCTCCTCGGCTGAACGATGGCTTGAGCAAGCCCTTTTCAAACAATCCTCTTTTCGTTTAATTGGGCTGAATGAATAGCCCCTTCAAGATCTATAGGCTTTGTCATAAGCACATATGTTTTAATGTCTTCCCGTAGCCTAGATACAAAACAATGAACCATAAAAAGAGGAGGTAAAAACATAGCCCTGTTTATAACTACTTCAAAACGAGCCCGATATTCATCCAACATTGACAATTGCTTAAGTTTGGCCAGTTGACCCTTTGATGATTGCAAATCTTTTGGTCAAAATTGTTTTTGAACAGCTTTGGTGAACTGTGTCCATCCCGACAATTAACGGTTGCGATGAATCCATTCGTACCAGTCTGTGGCCTCATCATCCAAATAAAATGAGGCGATTGTTAGTCTATCTTCATCTCTGATATTGTAGAACTCGAAGTATCTGGTGGCACTAAAAACCCAATGTTTCGAGTTTTGGCCAGCGAAGTGTGGTAGCTCAACGACAGCTAGTTTGTTGCGAGGAGGAACCGAGTTATTTGTAGAAGACCCAGCAGGTGCCATCGACCCAAAACGCATAACAGATCCTTCACCAGATTGTGATGGAGATGCGACAGGAGATGGTCGAGCAACGAGTTGCTTTAAGAGCTATTGTTGCTCTGCAAACAGTTTCGAATGTTCAGCAAAAGTGGATGTCACTGAAGCAACATCAGTTTGAAGCTTAGTTTGAGCCTCCTTAATGCCGGTGACCTCATTGTCAAGAGTGTGAAATCTCATTTGGTACTCTGACATCTCTGTAGAGCTCAATGAAAGCACCAATGTTGTGACCTGTAAGTTAGAAATAGAGAAAGTTCCAAGGAAAAAGAGGAATCGTGGATTATTCACTGATTTTCAAGGTAATCAGGAAGACCTTAGTACATGATCCATAAGAAAAGATGAGGAAAAGAAGAAGCTAAGGGAGAGAAAGGATTCACAATACCCAGCCCCCTTCCTGACATATTCTAACTATATTTATCCTTCATTCCCCTCTGTCACCGCATATTCAACTCCAACTCCAAAAACCGTTAAGGAGTAATCATCCAATCTGCGAGGAGGCATTCTAGTGTTTGTGCTCCTGCGTGGAAATTGTTTCTCCTTGTCAGATTCTTCCACGTGGCTGTTCACAACAAGAAATGCCTCCACCCTCCTCATCTTCGAGCCTACAGACCTCATATTGTTTTATATTTCAATCACGACGCTTCAATCATTAAACATATGAGCTTTGATCTTCTTCTTTCTTAAATCCCCGCTCAGTTGCATGCTCATCAAGCATGGCCTAAACTTTAAAAAACGCATCTATCATTAAAATAAATGCCTCAAAAATTGGCGTTCCTCATCCTTTGAACCCACCTCTCAACTCGTTGAAGACCTTTGTGGGCATAACTGAAAGTCATTTACTTTTCTTCAATTACTATGCCAGTCTTACAAGCAAACTTTAAGGAGATTTGTATCTAAATTTATGACCCTCCAAATCCCATTCCAAGTAACTCTTTTTGTTTCAGTTACCGTGTCTTTATAAAATACCCGAAGAAATAACAAAAACCAAAAAAAAAGACAAGAGCACAAATTGACAAGCAGGAGAATGAATGTTTCCATGGGAAAGTGTTTAGAACTTAGAGGCGATGTGGAAGAAATAAGTCCACAATCCTGTAAGAAGCAAAAATATATATTAAAAAGAAAATAAAAGATGAAAACAACCACATGTCCCTTCCTTTTCTCCATCATTATGTGTTTTTATTATTTCGTATTAATCATTGTCTACTTAGAATCCTTGCACACAAAACTACTTTGTTACTATATATTTACAGCTCATCACACAATGCACAGTTTCATTTCATGCCTAATGCTCTTCTGTTATAATTAACTTGGGAGAAAAGATAAGTAGAAAAGATAGAAAAGATAACATTTTACTACTACTTTATATTTATATAATATAATAACACAACTATGGATCTTGTTTTATGAGCACTGTACTAAGTTAAAGTCAGGACATAGGATATAGGGAGTCATTCATGTCCATCTTATTATGATGATGATGATGATGATATACAGTCTTTTATTTGTTTTAATATAAATTTTACCTAGTTAGTATGTGTTTCCAACATTGTATAATTTTTAAGAATCCTATTGCGTGGTAGAAGCGTGAAGACCTGGGTAAGTTTTAAGCATGATTGTGGATATTGTTATAGAGATTGATTGACTTTTATTTTAATTTCTTACTTCAACTTTTCTATCATTTTCATGCACTTATATGCAATTTAACATTTATTATGGTTGTCTCATGATTATTTTGAGCCATGTTTAGCATTTAATACTTTGTAAAAATTGTTGTGATTGATGTCACTTATATGTAATTACATTTAGTGATGGCAAGTTTAAACAATATGAACGATTCTAATAATTGTGTGAAAATAAATGAAAAAAATGGGGCATGGAATGATAACATAGAGATATATTTAATCTCATTAATGGTTGAAGAAGTGAAAAAGGTAAATCAAACGACTACTAACTTTTTCAAATTTGGTTGGAAGAATATTTAAGGCAGGTCTTCAAACAAAATTAAATACGAAGTATACTGATGTTTAATTGAAGGATAATTAGTACAATGGATTTGATAACACAAATAAATGCAAGAAGGGGTGAATTATGTATAACTTAAAAATTTTAAGTTACTATCAATTCTTATAATCGATAGAAACCTGCCAAACTTTAACAGAAAAGTCTGTAAATAAAATGAACTTGTTAAAAATGAAAGGAGTTTGTTAACTTTTTTTTTTAAAAATGGGTCATGTTAACATTTAAAAACGAAAGGAGCTTGTTAATGTTAAAACCAAAAGGAGCCTGTTACCGTTAAAAAATGAAAGGAATCTGATAATGAAAGAAACCTCTTGCAATATTAAAACAGAAGGAGCCTATTTCAAAAACGAAGGAGCCTCATATAAATTAAACACACACATTGTAATGCAAAAATTTAAAAGTTAAAAGAGAGGGAGAGTGACACAGTTGATTTATACTGGTTTGGCTTATAACGAAACTTAAGTCTAGTCCTTAAGTATTCAACTTGAGTATTTCATTATAAAACTCAAAGTAGTAAATTTTCATAAGCTTCTCCAAGCTCACAAGTACATATTTTTTAAGGTTCTTCAACCTTCCACACTCGTATTTAACAATAGTTTACAAGCTCTCAACAAAAAATGAATAAAGGGTTTAACAACCTCTCTTAATAGAATGATTTCATTTTCTAAAGCACAAGGAGTTTGATATAGCTAGATATGACTTTAAAGACTATTGATGCTACTGAAGTATTTCTCAAATCTGTGTATTGTTCGCAGGTGCAGTGACTCTTCTTTAGGTAGACGTTTTCTTCAACCAGTTGTTGCTTCGTTTTAATTCTGAGTTGACTTTGTATCTTCGATATAATCTCTACTGGAATCTTCCAATATTCAGACGTTAATATAAAAGTTTTGAGAAGAATATCGGAGCTAATTGTTTGAATTATGTGATTGGCAAGATTCTTCCAGATATTGTGGAATGTTTTCTAATAAGGTAAGTTGATTAAGAATTCATATAAGAAAGAAGGCATTTTTCCTATGATTTTATTTCCTTTTAAGAATTTTGTCGTTAACAATAAAAGGAAATAACATTAATTTGAATTTTGAAATATTATATGGTTATCATCAAAATCATTAATAATAAACCTTGAGCTAAACCTTAAGCTAATAGGATTAAAAGGTAGATTAAAAAATTTCAAGAACTTACTTTAAGAAACAGGAATCGGTTACAACTCCTTTATGGTGAAGTTAATGCTACAAATGAATGTTGAAAAAATCTATTTAAGGTAAAATATGTCTTTGTTTTATTAATATATCATATTATATAATATTTGCTCTTATGTTTCTTTGTCATCATTATAGGTGCATAAAATGACTCAGATTAAAAAAAAGACGTAAGGAGTTTTTAAACTTATGTCATATTTTTTGAGATACCACTACAAATGGTTTGCTTGCACATTCATCAACTAAATCTCCATCGAATAGTACAAAAGAGGAACATATAAATGATGATGATGAAAATTGTTCGTATAATGAAAAAGGAGATCAAGTTATAAGTTCCCCATCTAAGAGAAAGAAATCTCCTAAGAATAAAAGGGCAAAGAAGACACATTATAACATTGTAAAAGAGGTCTTGGTTATAATTAGTGAACAATCAAAAAGGAAGAATGATTTCCTTGAGAAAAAACTGACTGAAACATTATCCACTATAGAGAATAGATCTCAAGAGTCTAACATAACGATGGCATGTCTGAATTCCTTAGATGAATTGGGTGTTGACGATTTACAATATGGAAAAGTTATGACGGCTTTACATGATTCTCCACTTTATAGGGATATTTTTTATGAAGATGACACATGCAAGGAAGTTGAATTAGATTATATCACTTTAGTTATATTTTTATGTTATTTCATATCAAATTCTTATTAATTTGACACTTTTATATTAAGCACAATTGCATAGTTTCAACATTTTAAGTTTGTGTTTTGTATAAATGTTTGACTTAATGTTAAGTCTATATTTTGTATGAATATTTTGTTTATATTTGATTAAACCTTTTGACTGAATGTTTTGTTAATTATTTAATATTGGCATTGTAGATACCTAGATTCCTTATTAGATTTCGAATCAAATTCTGATAATGAACTGAAGAAGGTAATCATTATTTCTCTAGTTTAAGGAGAGAATAAATATTTTTATTTACAAAAGCAACCATGTAAAACTTCTATTTTACCAAGTCATGATTGGACATTAGAACTTTTGAATGAGAATCATACAAGAATTTATGAAAACTTAAGAATGAGAAAGATAATAACTTTTGAATGAGAATCTTACAAGGATTTATGAAAACTTAAGAATGAGAAAGATAATCTTTTGGAGCTTATGTGATGAGTTGAAGAGTTTAGGAGGCTTAAAGATAACAAGTCATTTAATTGTAGAGGAACAAGTAGCAATTTTTTTGATAACTATAGGGCATAGTGAGACAACTAGAGTCAATTCAGAATGCTTTGGACATTCGACTTGGACAATTTTGAAGTACTTTTACAAAGTCTTATATGTAATTAATTGTCTTGTATAAAGAGTCATTACTCTACCATCCTTTGATAATACACCTCTTGAGATTCAATAAAATTTAAAATTCTTTCCATATTTTCACGTACATTCATATATTTAATTATTATTTTAATTATATCCTTATGATTAATAACTATTTTAATTTTTAGGATTATATAGGAGCAATAAATTGCACACATGTTGATGCATATGATTTGACCGATGAACAAATATCATACATGGGTAAAAGAATTAATCCAACACAAAATATTATGTGTTAATGCTCATTTGACATGTATTTTACATATGCAATAGTTGAATGGGAAGGTATTGTAAATGAATCTTGAGTTCTCTTAGAAACAGTGATAAATCTAGCGAAACAGTGATAAATCTAGCGAATCAATTTACTATGTCTCTATAAGGTATTATATTATTTTAAATAAATATAGTAATTATAATTCATTTTAATATCTTTTTGTTAATATTATGTTCTTTATATGTTATGTAAGTTCTATTTAGTTGATATACAATAATATGCCTGGATTTCTATCACCATATCGAGGTAAGAGATATCATTTGCTAGATTATAGAGGAAGAAGAAGACCTTAAAGTCCATAGAAATTGTTTAACTATATGCATTCTTCATTAAGAAATGTTATTGAAAAATGTTTTGTCGTTCTAAAAGTAAAATTCTCCATACTTAAAAACATACTGAGTTATGATATGAAGAAAAATTTAGGGAAAGTAAAAATGAAAAACAAATTAGAAAAAATGAAATGAAGATGCAAGTTCTCAAGTGGAGTATAATATCACTCCAACACAACTTCGAAGTATATTTTAGAAGCGAGATGAAATTGCTAGACAAATGTGAAATGATTATATTAGTTCTTATTGATTAATGTTTCTTTTTATAAATGATAATACTATTATGTTTTAAAGAATTATAATATGATGGACTTCTTTTATTGATTAGAATGATTTAATATAATTTTCTAATTTATAGAATTTTATTATATACAATAAATGTGTAAACATTTTAATTATATTAATTTGCATATATTTTAATTTTAGCTATAATGAGAATTAATTAATTTTAAAACATAATATAGGATATTAAAATTATTAACATAGTATAATTATAAAAGTAGAAACAAGATAATAAAACCAAACATATTTTTATTTTTAGTTTTTTATTACAAATCTCAACCAAATTGGTTTTTATTTTCAGTTTTTATATTAGAAATTTCAACCAAATAGTTTTTTTAATAAAGAAAAGAAACCAAAAATATAAATCAAGAACTAAAAACCATAACAAGAAAACAGAAGTGGAACCAAATGGGCCCTTAAAATATTACACTAGCATAATGCGTAAATTGAGATAGGAGACTTGATCCAAATAGAATATCTAACCTTGTTACAATGAGACTCGTTCAGCCGTTCTATAATCTTCATTAATTTTATTAACACCATCTTCCTTGTTTAGCTTCTCTTTTTAATTTATTAATGTGGTTATTATTTTCCATTCATCCATCATAAATTTTTTCAATATGTTTTTACATGCTTCTTATGGAAGATGAACACTTCATTTTTGCCTTATCTGTTCTCCATTCCAAGAAATGAGTTCATAAGATCAAGTTCTCTCATTTAAAAAAATTGCATCATTTGTTATTTGAACTCTTCAATTGGTCTCGTGTTATCTCTAGTCACCAAAACACTAATATTATCAGCATAAAAGGACACTGTGAGAAAGTCATTGCCCTTATATTTCATTTAAAGAATGGAATTAGATAAGCTTTTTACAAATCATACTCAACAAATGTTCATCATCCTACTGTATCAACTTCTTACCGCTTGGTCTAAACCATACACATTTTTGAGTAAGTAGACATAATTGTTCATCTATCCTACTATACTTTAAGCCATAATGTACCTTTCTGGTAGACATTATCTTTTTTACCTTTCTTTACAAATCTCTCTTGCTTCTTCACATTCAAAAAAGTTGATTTATGATCTAATTGGGACCCATTCCAACCTTTTGATTGTTATTGTTAGCAACAATTTGATTGTTCTAATCTAGTAATGGGAGCTAAAGTGTCAGAATATTCAACATCAAAAATTTGTGCACATGATGTTATTGTTATCGATAACTCATTGAAGTTATCAAGAACAAGTTAAGGCACTGGTGCAAAAAATCCCTCTCCCTAATAGGAAGATTGTAACTAATCAATTCAATCATGAATCACCTCTATGTATACTGAATTTCTCATTTATCACTCCCTATCAATATAATAAAGTCCAATCCTTTTGTCAAGAAAGGACAACAACGCTTCAATTGCTAAGATCAAAAGGGTATATATTTGTAAACCAAAGTACTAAGGGGGTTTAGAAATCAAATCGATAAGAGCCATGAACAAAGTTTTTTTAGTTTTAAAAAATTGAAAAATCTTAACAAATTAGGAGTCTTTATGGGTGGAATGGATCCATATCTACTTTCTCAAGGGTTCATCTTCTGGATAGCTCTACCTAAAACAAACTCTGGCAAGTTTTGAGCCTAAGGAATCAATAGATCAGAGAATTCAAGAGCATCATTGGGAATGGAAGAGAAACCTAATTTTGGTTTGAGAATTTTTTCTTTTGAAAAATGAAAATTTCATTAACTTTGCAAGAGTTACAAAAATGTACAATAGAATGTCATTTAGAGTGACAAGGTCTAGATAGAAAGAGATGAGTACAACTCAGTCAAAACCCAAGTAACCAATACACTTCCATATGTAGACTTACAACAATATCAATCTAAACCTAGTATCCATCTCAATGCTGTATTCATATTCTATATGGCATAAGTCTATAGAAATCACTTGTATTTTGAATGTCAATATACCAAAATGGTGTGGAGCCGAATATTGCATATGATAGGGATCCCAAGTTTCTCCTTTGTATGGAATGAGGTGTTGAATGATGTTATACAGTATTCTAGACTTGGGCTGCGAGATGGTATCATTATCAGGATGTTGTTTCAGACGGTGATATATCACATATGGAGAGAGAAGAATAGACGCATATATAACAAAGTGGAACAACACAAGTATGAGCTTGCAGCTACAATAGTTAACATGATTAGAAAGTTAATCATAGTCAAAGGGAAGCAAGACGCTATTAGACAGGAACTCAGATTGACTTGATTAATATAGCTTGTTTAATGTAGTTTTTGAATGTATGTTAATAGTAGTATAGTAGTGGTAATAGTAATTTAGTAATTATCCTTGTAATAGGAGTGCATATAAGTTTCCAGTTATGATAATATATTTCTTTTAATTTTCAAAAAGAAATCTCCCTAATCCAGCAATAAACAAAATGAACTAGCTCATATTTATTTACTTTATTTATATTGAGCAACCTCTTGTTCCTTTCCTCTTATATAAAGTAATCTGAGCAATTTATAGCCAAACTCAAATCAACTTAAATCTCCACCCTTGTTTCTGAAGAGTTTATTCACTCGAATCGTCGTTCTTACTTCATGACTAAAATTCACTCAAATCATCGTTCCCTGACTTAACAAGAGTAGCAGCTATCACAGATAGGATGAACTGGAGTTGGCCACATACATATAGAGAATTCTTCGAAATCAGGGCCAAATTGTCACTCTTAATCCCAATCAAGATAGACCAGACACTTGGATATAGACCAAATACAGGTCTAGAACCTTTGCAAGCCACTACTGCATGGAAACAATCTCCCTAAAACCTCCTCCATCTTAAGGTTGGCCATTCACAGGAGACTAAAAACTAGGGACATGATTAATTTCAACATCTCAGAGGTGTTCTCAAGGAAAACATAGAGCACTTGCTTTTTGGGATCTGATCTTCTGTTTCAGTTAATCAATTCCAACTATATTCCATCAAATTTTATCCATTCATTTATATAAGGTCCACACAAATGTGTGAACCAAATTAAACAAACCAGTATTGGAACACCCTAAGTGGAATGGAATGATCCACCCCCTCGTACTTAAGACCTCTCTCTGCTGCAATCTGGCTGAGGATACTTGTTTCATCTACATTGTGATCAGATTACTTGGAATGGAATTATAGTATGGGTACTCAATTCGCACCTCCTTATGTGCTGTATGCTTTCAAAACATCATATTTACCACGGACAGGCATACCGCCTTCACTATTGCAGCAAAAGTGCCTTGGGTATTCATAACATAGCCAACTTATTGACCAAGTCAAGAAAATCTGCACCTTCAAATGACTTGCGGTACTTATTAACTTTGTCAAGCAACTCAAATCTATTAATTTCCAGTTAACCTTTGAGAACAAGAAGCAAAAAGAAGATGATTCAATAAACAGTAAAAATTAAAGAGAAGAATGTAGATCAGAAACTGGTTACCACCTAATTTCATTCAGCTTAATAGGCTCAAGGTACTGTTTGAAGAACTGCTCCAAAATAGGACCCCGTGATCGAAGTCCAGTAATCATATAGCGAGAAAGTGATCTTTTAAATGTTTAATCTGAGGGCAACCTTTGCAATAACCTTCAGTTTTGGAGAAAGTCATTTACTATATTGTTCCCTCATGTGTTAGTGCTATTTCAAGGAAAAAACGAACAACTTACAAAAGCTGAGCTGCATACCAGCAAGTATCGAACACCTGCATTTGGGGTCTACTACTATTGCTCACTAAAATACATGAAGCATCTGCAATAATGTCCCTTATACACAAATTTCAACCAACAGATGATAATATGTATGTCTAAGGCTGTTACATTAAACCAAAAAATTAAAAGCCAAAATACAAGAATGTAAAAGCCATACATGCTCACTAAAGTTGTATGTTTAGCAAACTTCTGGATGAACAAACTGGCAACCTTTGTGATTTTCTTTTAATCTCAACCAGTCATCCAAGTAAGTGAACATTTTGAAAAGTATATTGCTGAGATCTAGTCAGCATCCACCCAAGTCCAGGAAAAAAAATCTGATCGGTAAAATGCATATGCAGCATACATAAGTATAACATGACTCCAAATATGACAATGCACAAACCATCAAGGATAAGTGCTTTATCAGAATGGTTTAGACAATACCCATTCAATTAAATTGACTGCAAGCCACAAAAGATAAAAGCAATTTTCCCTTCTTTCAACAACATAACCATCATTTAAAGATGCAGACAAACACAAAGAAGTGACCATGGCTAATGATGTATGAAAATTGACTAAGGATCATGCACAAACTGCTTTTGTCTATTGTCATTCCATGATTAAACAGCTATAATGGACCTACAAAAATGAAAAAAAGTTAGAATGGAAGTTAAGAACTAAGATAAATAGATCTTATCAGCTTCACTTCATGTAGAATACATACTTATCCCTTTCAAGGAGAGCTGCTGCAGCCTCAAAGCAATAAAAAAAATCAGGGAAAATATCCATATCATCTACATTTGGAGCGGGAATGATAAATAGCATCTCTACCAGAAATATCAATAGTGAACGGAGAATCGATAACAAGATAATCCACCTTAAGGTATGATTACACTGTTGAAATTGTGCTTGTAGAACAAATGATCCAATACACACTTGTAATGCCCTAGATAAAGCAGTCCCTTTAAGATGATCAACTTCGTCGTGAGCATCAAAAAAGGAGAAAACATTTTCCTTACATGCAATCTTGTAGTATGCAATCAACTCCCCGGCCTCTCTGTTTGCACAGGTTCAGAATCAGAGTGCAGCAATTACAAGATTGGGTACAGTATAAGCAATTTTTCTACTACATATCCAAAAGCAGATTCCCCTTCGTTTTAAGTATTCACTAATTCTTTCCAGAAAACATGAATATCATTTAAGAATCCCATATTGCCAATTAATATCCTGAGGCCCATCTCCTCCTCACTTTTGTCAATCGCAGGTTGCCGTTTGTTTAGAGTTTACCAATTGATACTTAGAACCTCAGAAGCAGGTCAGTTTTCTTTCTGCAGAATGAAACATTCCTCATGGAAAACAAATACCATTTCACGAAGGAACTAACACGGGGCATAATTTAGGAACAAAATCTATGACTAATCCTGCACAACCTTTTACATTTTAGTAGCTAAATGAGTTAATTGGACAGAACAATGTCTGCAAAGTACAGCTCAAAAGCAAAAGAAATGATAATAATAAATTCCACAAATCTATACGGAAACTACCTAAATGTACATTAGCTGATCATTAGCTCATGGCCTTGCTTCTAAGCCCTGGGTGTGATCCATCCTCAAGGTACAAATGGAAAATCCATTCAATTTGTTGCAAAAAACATATAAACGCTTATATATATGGCAATTATGAAAATTGCTTGCCATGATCGCAACTGCTGCTACTGGGGCCTATAAGATGGAAAATAAACAAGGCTTCCGTAGCTGGAAGCTATATTGGTGACCCAGAAACAGAGCTAAGAAGATCCTGAATAAGTAATTATATCTGTAGTTGCCAACCAACTTTTGAATGCCCTTTCCTGAAAGGTGGTGAAACTGAGAATGCTAAGCCTATAGAAATATCTGTAATAAAGCAATACGGAAGAAAAAGATGGATGACTCGAAACTGAGAAAAAGAAAATTACGTATGTGGATGAGAACCTCATCTGCCTGAAATTACCAAAATATTTTGAATTACAAAAGATCCTTACTCTTCCTTAGGCTTCCTTTTTCTTTTTTTCATGAGTGGAAAATTTTACGTAATTGGCAATTGAATCAAAACAAACTGAACTGCGTTTGATGAGAAGCCAATGATATCTTATTTATCATCCTCTGGCTTCCAAGAACCAACAAGAAGAGACAGTAAGCAAGCCTAAAGCATCAATTCATTAAGCTGAATCAAAACAAAACTCATTGAAATTAAACCGATAGGCTCGGCCTAAGAAGAAGAAAACTTTTCATTATCTAAGAGGAACACTGGCAACAAGCCTAGCACCAACTCTGTCCAGCCTCTTGACCATAGCCGCAGCTTTCAAATTACCCTCACGCCAGAACGCCTCCACCATCCTCTCCCCAATGTCCTTCCCTTTTTCGTCATTATCTATTAAAGCCACGGCCGTGGGCCCCGCCCCACTTATGGTACACCCAAAAGCTCCCGCCTCCATAGCCGCCTTCTTGACCGCTTCCATCCCGGGAATCAATGGCGCTCTTTTGGGCTCCACGATCTTATCGGCCGATAACGCCTTTCCTAACCCCAGCAAATCCCCTTCCAGTATGGACGCCACCAACGCCCCAGCTTGACTGCAATTCCACACATGATGTGACATCCCTACTTCTGTTGGCAACGCCGCCCTCATTTTCTTGGTGGGTGCCTCGAAGTTAGGGCTAACCAGCACAAAGATCAAATCTTTTTCTGTTGGGAACTTGAGTCTCATTAGTTCCAACGGATCATAGCTCCGAATCAACACGAATCCACCCATGATCGCTGGAGCTATGTTGTCCGCGTGATAACCCGACACTTTAGCTTCTGATTCCAGCCCAGCAAGTACCAGTTCTCTACTATCTAGTTTTCCTCCGAACATCTCGTTAACTGCTACGGCGGCGGCGGCTGCACTAGCGGCGCTGGAGCCGAGTCCGCTCCCCAAAGGAAGACCCTTTTCGAGGGTGAGAGAGAGTCCTACAGAGCGGATCTTAAGCATTTTCATGGTGGCAATAGCAGCGATACCAGCGCAGTTAAAAAGTGGATTCTTGGAGAGCTTTCTAGAAGTATGATTTCCTGTTATATCGGAGATTGAGATCTCGCCTGAATGGACCGATGGATCGACGCGTAGGGAGACGTAGTCACCAACTCCATCAACTGCGCAACCCAGGAAGTCAAACCCCGGTCCTAGGTTGGCCACGGTGGCGGGCGCAAAGGATTTAACGGATGTATAAACAGGTTCGAGTTCGGTGGTGGTAAGTGAGAAGTTGCAGCGGAGTAGGGATTTGTGATTCGTATTGTTATCATTGAAGAAGCCAATGGGTTTAAATGGGGTTTGGAAGCAGATCGCCATTAAGAAAAACTTCAGAAGTTTTCTTATTGAGGTGGAAGTGAACCACTTCCAGAGGAGGAAGAAAGGTTTGCGAACGTTAATGTTATGTTTGAAGAAAGTGGAAAATGAAGATGACAGACACGGGTCTTCCCAGCTGCTTAGGGTTTAACTCTAAAATTAGGGTTGAAATTGGGGTTAAGTCAATGTTGCGAATACCGTACCGGACTTGGTACCGAATTGAGGTCTGGAACGGTACTGTACCAGTACCGGTCAATACCGGGTACCGTTTCGGG
The DNA here is from genome assembly GCA_025629805.1 of Erythroxylum baracoense. Lineage (NCBI taxonomy): Eukaryota > Viridiplantae > Streptophyta > Magnoliopsida > Malpighiales > Erythroxylaceae > Erythroxylum > Erythroxylum baracoense. The sequence continues at coordinate 4,161,962 of JAOTAY010000189.1, read as the reverse complement.
CAATTTTTTATATTTATGAA
>JAOTAY010000189.1:4141562-4161842 GCA_025629805.1 Erythroxylum baracoense | reverse complement strand
GACTCAAATGCTTCTCCTTTCGCTACTGCAATTGTCTTCTTTGCTTTCTGCTTTGTCATTTTATACCTTATTTTATTGGCCACCCGCTCTGCATCTGTTGTACTTGCTACCAGGTCTTTATATGCTTGCTTTTTCGCCTTTACCGTCTCCTGGACCTCTCCCGACCACCACCAGGATTCCATTCGCTTGTCCCTTTGACCTTTAGAGATGCCTAGGAGTTTTGTAGCAGTTTCTCTCACTATAGGGGCTACTCCTTCCCACATCCGATTTGCATCTCCTCTCATAGCCCATGCTGCTTTATACCGGATTTGAGTCCTAAAACGATCCACCATGTCTCCTTTTAGATTCCACCATCTAATTTTACGACATCGCTTAGTAAATCGATGTGTCCTCCATCTCTTAATCTCTAGATCCAAAACCAACAAATTATGCGGGGTTGATAGGCATGCTGCCGGGAGCACTTTGCAATCCTTGCACCATGCTCTAACTCGCTTCCTGACAAGGAAATAATCAATCTGTGTCTTGGTCGTGTTCCTCTTATACGTCACCAGGTGCGCCTCGTTTTTCTTAAAAAAGGAATTGACTATTACCAGCTCAAACGCCACTGCCATGTCCAGTAGGACAATTCCACTCTCGTTTCTAGTGCCGTATCCAAAACCCCCATGAGTTCCTGTATACCCATCTGAGGCAGCTCCTATATGACCATTAAAATCACCTCCTAAGATAACTTGCTCAGAGTCAGGAATTTGTCGGAGCACTTCATCCAGTGCTGCCCAAAATACACGTTTTTGTTGTTCGTCTAACCCAACTTGCGGGGCGTAAGCACATACTACGTGGAGAACATCCTTGCTAAGAACAATTGTTGCCACTATAATCCTATCATTTACCCTTGTGATCCTCACCACTTGATTTTGAAGCTCTTGGACCACTAAGATACCTACCCCATTATGCTTTCGTGTATTTCCCGAGTACCACAATTTAAACCTCCCTATCTCCTTAGCTTTATAACCTGACCATTTAGTCTCCTGAATGCAGGCTATGTGTATCCTGTACTTATCTAAAATTTCTACTAATTCTAGAGACTTTCCCGTGAGGGTCCCAGTGTTCCAAGAGCCTATTCTCAAAATGTCGTCCTTTTTATTATGCGTGCTTGTGGCCCGCACAGAACCACTGGTGCAAATCCCATCGACGTAAAGAGAATCCATTCCTTCTAGCACGAGGCCCTCACACCCTCTTAGAGTTACTAATCTAATACGTCTTAGGGGAAAAATAATAATAAAAAAAATAAAAAGGCTATATAGAAGGATAAATATGGATATATCTTATAAAGAAGGATTAAAGAAATTAAATGTATATATATATACAGATATAAATAATAATAATAATAATTATTATTATTATTATAAAAAGATAAAAATAAAATAAAACAAATAAAACCAATACAAAGGAAATAAATAAATAAATAAATAAAAAATAAAAAATAGCCAATCGAAGGGATTCTCAACAATGCCTAAGTAATAAACAACAAGAACATACAAGAATACTTAGCTAGAGCACGGACAAAGAACAATATAAGAAATAAGGTGACAAACCTCACAGACGACCTAAAGGGCAGCTTCTGTTAGAAATAAGAGTAGGTTTTGTAAAAGTGGAGGGTACTGAAATGGCATGAAAGAGAAAAGAAAAATCTTTATGTAAGTAAGGTGAAATTCAATCGCAAAGTCTTGTGGGACGATGGGGATCACACCCGTAAGAGTCAGTAAAAGACACAACATGTAAAGGCCTGGTCTTATAAAGGCTTATAAAGGCAGTGCGTATGACCACAATAAAGAAGGGAGTAGTAACGGTACTCAATGGGAAAAGATTGTAGGCTTTATGACAACGTCCAATTTGTCAGGGGGCTCGAAAAAGCTGACAAAAAAGAAGCGAGTTTCTCTGGCATACTAGAAACGAAGCGGCCCTGTCTTGTACATGTACATTCAAGAAACTGACTAACACTATCGAAACCCCGAGCTAGGTTGTTCCTAAGATCTGAAACCCCTGTCCATGCGCACATATATATTCCTGGGAAAAATCCATGGAGAACGCGAAAAGGAATAACGCGCTTATCAATGCCAGGCACCAACTGAAGATTAAACCATGAAACTCATACCTCACAGACGCCATGGCAACGATGCATAAACTCCAAAACGGTCGAAAACGGAACCAGATGGAGAAAAACAAAACGTGGAATAGCTAGTGTAACTTTAAACAATGAAGATATACCTGGTAAGAATGAAGAGAAGCATAAAATTAGAAAACCTGGAATGCTTGTCGGAGAGACCGGACCATGCCTCAATGCACCAACCAAACCCAGTTTCGTTCCTTCTCCCCAGCTGTTGCCATCCGTCTTCGTCTCTCTCTTCCGTGGTGGAGACAACATCGGAGACATGGACTTGACCACTGTAAGTCTCGGAGACCTCGACAACGACGATAAGTATTCCACCATAGACTCCGTTGCACTCACCGCCACAGCCTCCATATCCCAAGGGGTCCACCTTTGTGATGCACTGGCTAGAGGGTCCTCGTGAGTCACCGTTTTTCTCCAGGGCGGTGTGCCTCCATTGGCTCTCAAGAACATACCGCATCGGCTACAAAAAAAGTTAAGAAGAAAGAAAGTTCAAGAACTAATGATCAACTAACCAGATATGCGATTCCCAGCGACCAGTTCGCCGATAAAACGTAACGCCACGATACTGGGAGCTCTTAGACCTTAGTCCACGCCGACTCTTCTTAACCTGAGGCCTCTGACCCACAAATCCTCTGCTTCGCACCGCCATCGTATTCCGCCACTCGCTGGCTTTTCTGTTTCTTAATCTATCCTCCGCTCCTTTTTATATCTGTTATTCTCTGTGAATACTCTCTCAAGTTCATCTCTCTGTCCCTGTGTCTGGTTCTTAGAACATAAAAAGTTTTGATCTTGTCCTCTCAAACAAAACATGAGTTCTACGATGTTTAAGGTTTTCATGATCTTGGGTCTCCTCCCAACTTCTTGCATGGCACAAGCACCAGGTGCTGCACCTACTCAGCCTCCAACAACTGCTCCACCAACACCAACTCCAACTCCAACTCCATCTCCAAAGGTAGCTCCGACGCCAACACCAACTCCGACTCCGGCTCCTTCTTCGACCCCAGCTGCACTTTGTTAGCTCAAAAATTTAGATTAAGAAAAGGATTAATTTTAATTAATTTTAATTTTTAATATAATATTTATTTATAAATTATTAATAAACATATCATAAAATATATTTTATTTTAAATATATTTTAATTATTAAATCAAAATTTTATTTAAAATTTATATATTTTTAAAATATTTTTAATTTAATTATATTTATTAATAATTACTATATTAATAAACTTAAGTTTTATCCTGCGTAATCTTACTAGTGATTTGGTTCTCATCATTGATTCGACTTTTTTTTTTGATAATCCAGGTATTCCCACCCATTAATTCCTTAGCTACCGCTAATTTACTACCAGTCGATGAGCCTAATCCTGGACCTCAAAGTAGTCACCCCTAGCTGTCTTTGAGGAAGTAAATCGAGAGATGTGCACGAGTTGGGTACTTAGTGCACATTGCCGATACAAGCTGGGTATTAGGACCAAGCAACCATATTGGGACTCGATCCCACATGGCCTCACTCCTGCGCAATATCCAATATGCTCCTTTGTGTCAACTTGCATGTGTCCCTGGAGACTTGATCCTCTACCCCAGTGAGTTCGACTCCTAGGTACTCATACCGTTTGAGCCAAGCTCATTCGGTTTGATTCGACTATTTTCTCCTCACGATATGTGCATTATCCATATTTCTATACTGTTTGAGTCTTTTAGATATGATAAAAGGTAGACCAGTTTGATTAAAAATGATCAAAACTAAAGTTAACATAGTTCATTAAATTTTTTATATGTATTTATATGTAAGGCACCATGATCAACTTGATATCTTTTTATAATTTTGATATGAATGTTTCTAAGAGGAAAATAATAACTTTAGTAAAAGGAGTTTAGAGTTCATACGTTTTAAATGAACTTTTACGCATTCAATTCTATCTTAATGATCATTTCATATTTATAAGCTATAAATGTAATTGCATCGGACATATTGCAGTTGATAATCAACCTAAGTTAGAAGAATACTTTATTTTGATATAAAGTTATTAATTTAATTTTAATATGTGATTTTCTTTATTTTTACAGGTAAATGGAAGAAGTTCATGTACTTTTAATAATTCAATATTTTCAAGAAGACTCAATAATCATGTTTGTGTTCAAGCGAGATTGGTTAGTAATATGAAAAATTGTACTATTTATTTATATTGTAACAAACATTTGAAAGGTAAGAGAATCACTATATTAAAGAAACATTTAGTTATAATCAAAATCGATGAGAAACCTTATAAGAAAGTTAGCCACAATATGAAATGATAGACAAAAACTTTGCTTGAAGAGTATCAGAATGAGAAAGAAGAAGACAAAGACTAAACTATGAAGTTGGTTGTGAAAGTTCTTTTTCCAATAGTTAGAATGATATTGAAAATGTTAAAGATAGTATTTGTACTCAACAATAAGGAATTGTTGCAATTGATATAAACAAAAAGAAGATACATGCCTAATTTTTTTTGCTCTGAAAACAACTACTGGAGCTCAACTTTTAATTTATAGTGCATCATAATATGGATATAATAATTATTAGATGGTGGTATGATGTAGTTATGTCATTCAATACTACTTAAATCTTAATTTTACTAACTTATGGTAGGTGTTATTACCTCTTACGGTCTAGGATTTAAGGCTTCTTTAATTGATGACTACAAATGTAATCTTCTGAGCAACTCTTTTAGTGAAATAAAAAGATTTTTCAGTGAAAAAAGAATGAATTAGAAAATTTATGAGTGTTCAATCATGTGGAATAATTGGATAAATAAAAAGGAAGAGCCTGTTATCGAATTTTTTAATATTACTAAAGGAATGATGCTTTTGGATTGTGTGTTGATGTGTTTGATTTTAATTGTGGAGGAGGAAAAATATGTAGGACATGCCACTTGATGAGTATAGGACCAGATGCTCACTGATTTAATTATGAGAGAAAGATGATAGTTTAGTAAATAGCAACTTTTAGGGAGTGAAAATTAAAAAAAGGGGGGTGGAAGATATATATATAAGGGAGAATATTATGAGATTAAAGTCTTTCTAATAAAAGATTAGATATAGATATAAATACATTATCATTATTTTTACAAATTAGTCATAAGAAACAATTTTAATTACTTTACATAACATAAAGTTCTTTTAATTATATTTGAGGACATTATCTTCATTTATATTATTTATAGATTGCATTTGATAACAAATGACTAGAATGAGTAATCATAAGACATATAACGCATAAGAATTCAATACGTTTAGATACAAGGCATACTGCTTTGTCAATCATCTTTTTTTTTTAATTATTAGATAAGGAATAATTTATTACCGATTTTTAATAGTTTTATTTTTAAATTAACTTATAAATTTTATTAAAATTATATAAAATATATTGGGGCATAATTCAGGAACTAATGCACTATTACTATATTGTAATTTGACTCCGGACGAATGACAAACGCTCAAAGACAAGTCAAGAAAAGGATGTTTCAATCATCCACAGCTAGTATGAAATTGGCTTTGTTTATTCCTGTGGAAATTGTTTCTTAATTTCCTGAAAGAATTTTTGTCTTCATTACAATATCTCCATATACTATTAAGGAAAGGAATGTTGAACTGGTTTCATGGCAATTTCCATGCTTCTAAGGGTTATACAACTTTGGTCGTTTTAAGTTTCTTGGTAGGTTCCAGTATCTGTATGTGTGGTGGTTCTATAACTGGTGATTTTCTAAGAAAGTAATGTAGTTCGAGAAAACTTTGAGATTCTTATCTGGTTTTGACTTAGTGCTACATCAAATCATTACCTGGAAATTTCCTTATCTGCAAGTATATAAGTTTTTGTTGGTAAGTCTGATCTGGGGATTGCTTGTTCCAAGCAGAGGTTTCATTGTAAGTTTTAATCTTTAAGGTTTGACCTTTTTCATTTCCTTAGTTAGGATTGCAGGAGTTTTTGATATTTAGTCTGATACTGTATAATTTGTTCCCACTTCCAGAATTCAAGTTTATCAGCTGTGCATGTAAAATTATATGCAATTTGGAATTTGCGACAGTTAGGTGTAGTTGAACTTTGCAGGGACTTGGGTTTTGATGATCAGTTTGGAGCAAAAGCGTTAATTCCGGCGACTGTAGAAAGCTGATCTTTTGTTCTTGTTGATGCACAGAATTACTCAAACCAGAGTGGATTAGAGAGAAAGCTATTCGATATTCGGAAATTTTGGGAACCAGAACATGGGACTCAAGGAGTCAAAGTACAAGAACAATCACCAATTTGGCGAATACAATTATGGGTCTCCTTCAGTTGGAAGTTCCTCTCCATACTTGGTTCATTCTGCTTGGAACGCTGATCGTGACAGGAGTAGATTGCAGTCCAAGTATTCCAGAATTGGTGATGATTACCACTCTCTTGAACAGGTACCATCCCTATATACTTAATTCGTCGTTCTTTTGAAATTAGAATTAGAACTGATTGTTCTGTTCTCTAGAGAAAATAATCATGAAGCAATTGTTGTAGGTTACACAAGCTCTGGCCCAAGCTGGCTTGGAATCTTCCAATCTTATTGTTGGCATTGATTTTACGAAGAGCAATGAGTGGACTGGTTCTCGGTCTTTCAAAAGAAAGAGCCTGCATCATCTTGGGGATCAACCAAATCCATATGAACAGGCAATATCAATCATAGGGAGGACAATGTCATCTTTTGATGAGGACAATCTAATTCCTTGTTATGGTTTTGGTGATGGTGAGCAGCTTCCGTTTTCTTTTACTCTAGACAAGCCAGAAAATGAAAGAGCTATAGTTGCCCTGTTTGTGAGACTGAAATCAGTGTGTTTTGCCTTGCAGCCAGTACACATGACAAAGATGTATTTAGCTTCTACCCAGAAGACAGACCATGCAATGGCTTTGAGGAAGTGCTTAGTCGTTACAGAGAGTTAGTTCCACGCGTTCGTTTGGCTGGTTAGTCTGTCAGTTTAATAAGAACCCTGTTACTGATACATGATAAGAATCCATTGTTATAGAACCAATTTTGATGTACTTATTCCAAGGTTTCATTCAAGCTAGAATTGGTGAATCTGATTGTGTCATCAATAGCAGGGCCAACCTCTTTTGCTCCCATTATTGAAACTGCAATCGAGATTGTGGATGTTAGTGGGGGTCAATATCATGTTCTATTGATCATTGCTGATGGACAGGTCAGTTCTTTTCAATTCCAGAAACTCCTACTGTTACGAAAGGAAATTGCCTTGTCTCATGGTCTTGTTCTCTTTATTACTGTATCCCCTGATTCTGTTGATTACTAAGGTTACAAGAAGCGTTAACGCAGTCCAGGGAAAACTAAGCTCTCAAGAGAAGAGCACCATTGATGCCATTGTAAAAGCAAGGTTGTAACACTCTTGTCAAAGTTCCTTTCGATATTTTGATTCCATGACATGAAGAAACTGAATCTATCTATTTGCAGTAACTATCCTCTGTCCATAGTATTGGTTGGAGTTGGAGATGGACCATGGGAAATGATGCATCAATTTGACGATAACATTCCTTCTCGGGCCTTTGACAATTTCCAGGTTACTCACTGAATATGGAACTTTTGCCGTAACATCGAACACTAAAACTCAATACCTTTTTTGCCTCGATGCAGTTTGTGAATTTCACAGACATTATGCTGACAAACAACCCCATGACCAAGAAGGAGACAAAGTTTGCTTTGGATGCATTAATGGAAATACCATCCCAATACAAAGCTACAATTGACCTCCATCTTCTGAGGTAACTTCACCACCATGTTTCATCCCATGGTTTTCGGTCAGAAAAGTTTAGAATTTGAATCTTAACCTATCTAGTAATTTGCAGCCGCCGGACAGGCATTACCAGAAACTATTGTCTCCCACCTCCAGTTGGGCAATGTCTCGTTGAAAACTACCCTAAGCCAAGTAGCAATGAGCAGCGAAAAGAGCCCAATTCTCGTCCTACAATGAATTCTTAGGACAATAAGGTAGATTGATGTGTTCACACTTTTTTGTTAATTAGTCTGCTTGAATACTATAAAGGGGGTATTGCAGACTATATACCATTGATTTTCCTGTGTGTTTCAGGAAATTTAGCAGTGAGCAGAATTTCCCAGTTCGATCTCTTTTTATAAGGTGGCTTGCTTGATAAAGAAATCTACTTTTCCTTGCCAACATGCTATGATTGTGAAAGAACATGATGTTATGCGCCATTTGCTAAACCTACATCTGTCACCTTCAGGACGAGGCTGCATTACTAGTGCAATCAAACTATGCAGACAATTCAGGAACCTGACAGAACAAATCTTGTGTGAAGCCACTTTTAAGTTACATCAGATTAGTTTCTCCTGAGAAGGAATAGTTGTGGTTTTGCTTGATTTTCTACTCTTGCCTTGATTTGAAGTTTTCTGTGAAACTTTCATGTTATGTCAAACTCCTAAATGCTATTTACTTTTTTATAATTACAGTTCAATTTATCATGCAATTCTGGGATATCATAATATATGAAATACAAAATTTGTCGTTTTCATTCATGTCATTGATATTATATTCCAACCAAAACACTAGAAGGGTTTCATACTTCTTCAATTATTAGTTTACTTGTTTTAATATGATTTGAAGAGTATAGTAAGCTTACTATTTATTTTATTGCTGATTTTGTATGTAATCCTAACTTTTTTTTTTACATGCATATAAAAATAACACAACATCTAATTTCAAAACTTCCTTTTTTTGTTAATGATTTATAGTAATATTATTTTTATTTTAAATTTAGTTCTTTAAATTTAGAATTTTCCACATCTACACTTTCTAAAACATTATTTTCTTTTAATTTAAATAGATGAAATTTTGTTAGGTGCATAGCTAATTAAAGCTTTTAATCCAATTTCGAATAATTATATTTATAGATACTTTATTTTATGAGAAATTATTAATTTATAAATAATCATTTAAATAAAGGTTACATTTGAATTTTCAAAAATTAAATAAAGTATTTTACTAGCTAACTTGAATCATTTATAAAAAAGGTTTAAATAAATTAAAATTATGTTTACTAATATTTTATAAAAATTCTATAATAATAATAATAATAATCTCTTAGCAGATTTTGTTGCATGTAATTATTATTTTATATCAGTTAAATAAATATTTTAAACAATGAGATACATTATAAATTATATTTGATAAATATATATTTTTTGCTGTATGTTGAGACATTTTATTTTTATCTGTATCTGTCTCTTTGCTCTACATAACTACACTAAAATCTAGGTATGATTTATATATATATACACACAAGTAAACCAAATGTTGACATGTGCCATAATTTGATACAAATAGTTGAATTTCAAATATTTAATTAATTTATATTATTTTAACAATAAATTTATAGTCATGCATTTTGAAGTCACTTAAAAAGTGTTTATTCATGTATTTAGAAATTAAGAAAAAGACTTAGTCATTTTAAGGTGAAACAAATAAGGATGGTAATTTATCTCAAAAAAAAATAAGGATAGTAATGGACTGGACCAAGTCTAGACCCAACGAATCAGGAGCGATGCAAAAAATCGAACCAAAGGCTTAGCTAACCTTGGCTTGGCTTGTTGACTACGAGATAGATTGGCTCAATCAAATCCGGGCCTAATTGCCAAACCTAGAAACAAATAATAAATGTGTTAAGAAAGTTGAAGAAAACTTCAAACATAAAAGACTTAATTTTTAGATTCACTGAAAAGTTTATCACGTAATTGATTTTTTAAAATTAGAAAAGATATAGAATGTTTAAAAGAAATTTAGTTAAGGTTATTACAAGTGTCAAGAGGCATTCAGAACAAGTACATTAACAAGGGAAGGGATCTAACCGGCGATACTCCGGCGCCGGTAGATAAATTATTCTAAACAAGGAAAATAACCAGTGCGGGTAAACTATTATAGAACACACAAAGAAGTACCAATTTAGCTTGCCTTTAAATGTTCCATCATCAAAATTCTATAACCAAGTACATGAAAGAGAAGCACAAAGTAGTGGCTCCTACTAATTTCAACAAAATCTGAGCTTTGGAGAATTGAAGTAATAGAATCTAATATAAGATGAAACTTTGTAAAGATCTAGGCCTCTTTCAAACTCCTTGATGCCGGGAAGGAGGAGAAGACAAACCAAGCTTGTGAACACGCCTGATACTTCCCATCCCGCTAAAAAGCCATAGTTTAGTATATGTCATCCTCGCAGGATCATGAAGACATCTTTGCAAACTAAATCAAACCAAAACGAGATTACCAATGAATTCATAGTTCCCTACATTTTTACATACGCAAAAAGTAGACCCATACAGGTACTCACTACAACGAAATGCTTGTGCATTATAACGCTACTATTTCCTTGCCTGCATCTTCAAATAAAAACACAGAAACGAGAAGACATGAACAAGCAAGCAAAGACAATATATGCTAATTATACCATTCTAATTACATTGAAATATATTCAGCTACTTGTGACTGCAGCAAAAACTAAAATGAACCCCCAAACTTCATTCAATTACATATGCAGCCTAACAGCCTCTTAACTTGATTTCATTGCGCTGCCTCTTGGTTAAAACATGTGTGAAGTCATTTTGTAAATGGAACAGGGTTATAAATTAAAACCCTCTGACATAGCATGTGCAGTTAAAAACCAAAATTGTTGATGGCATTACAACAAAACTTTCCCATTTACAAAGGAAACAATGGCCTCGTTCTTCAAAGACTGCAGTTATCTAAAGCATCAATTCAATCCCCAAATAGATCATCCTCATCGTCATTGTCATTGTAAGAGCTTGAGTTATTTCTGGGATTTATGCTTGAAGAATCACCAGCTTTCACTAAAGGATCTTTATCTGGCGAAGCTACTTTATCACCAGAACCAACAGGAGAATATGCCCAGGAAGTGCCTAGTTTGCCACAGAAGGATTCTCCATAAAGGTCATCATATATTGCAGTTTTTGGAGTGCTCTTGACCTTATTTAAGACTTCTTGAAGCTTATTTGTCACACCTTTTGCAGAACTACTGTTTTCCTTCGTTGATGACTCGTCCTTTCCTTTTGGTATCACTACAGTCTGCACAAGGGATTCATATTTCCCAACAAGGCTTCCTTCTTTTACACCCATTGGACCGGGTTCAGTTTCTACATCTACTCCATCTGAAATGCCAACTACTTCAACTAGCTCACCCCCAACTTGATCTCTGAAAGCTACCCTTGCTTTCTTCAATCTCTTCACAGGTCTCTTTGACTGTTCAACAGATAAGCTGTTAGAGTCACAAGATTTTGATGGTAAATCTGGCCTTTTCATACCATAACGGTTAAGAAGAGTATTATATGCTACAACAGATTCTTCGTCAGCTGGATCTGGAGGTGGTGGTAAGTTAATCTCTGAAGGAAGAGGAGGACGTGGAAAAAGAGCTGCATCATTCTTTCTCAAGATGTAAGTTCGTGTTGAAGCAGCAAACCGCAAAGACTGCCCCACTTCAAGCTCAACAGGGCTATCTTTGGTCAACCGCTCATTTGCCACAAATGTACCATGTGCAGACCCCAAATCAATTACATAAATGCTGCAAGAATTAGGAGCATATGAATGGGACAAAGCTTTCGAGAAAAAGTATGATCTCTATGTCTACACTAGTCAAAACTAAAGGGAACTTCATCATGTTTTATTAGATCAGATCAGTTCTGAAGGAGCTGGCTGGATTCCAAGGTTTTTCCAAGACATCGAGCACAATAAATAAACAGATACCTAGATGAAAACCATCTTAGTCAAAATGCATACACATTGTTAATATTTCGTTTTGTTTTACAGAAGTTACATTCCAAAGGATTCTCTAAATTTCCCTTATTGAGTTATAGTAGCTATATAACAATGTCTTCCTCAATCACCCGACATAGAGCAAAACCAAGCCAAAGTCAAACTAAAAAAAAAAGCCTAAATTAAAAGGAATATAGGTTATGGGCCATGGGAAAGATGGGCATGAGCAAAGGGAAATGGATTCAACATGAAAAACAAAATATCAAAGACTAAAGGAATATTATTAGCTTTCTCGGCAATTACCACACCTTCCATTCTTGTGAGGAATAACAGCAGCATGTTGCCGTGACACAGACTGATGATCAAGCACAAAATCACAAGTCATGGACTGCCGCCCAAATATTTGTCTTCTCCTATCCAGATTAATCCGATCAAGAACCTCACCATCCTTCAAAACCTCAAGATAATAAACTCCTGGCCGAGGCTCAATCGCCCAATCAGGAGGCTGCCATGTTGACTGCCCACCACCAACCTGGGTCAACTGTGGAATCTGGTTCACCAGAGGCCCTGCCTCTGGGACTGCTTTTGGAGCAACATACGGCTGTTGCTGGAGCTGTGTTTGTGTATGTGACTGCAGATGCTGAACCGACTGGTGACTAGCTGATCTGGAAGCATGTTGATTAGTGGTTTTTGAAGCTGAATTAGCAGTAACAGAAAATGGTTCTGCAGACTGAGCTTTCTTAAATCGATCTAGACCTGCTCTGGCATACATTATCTCCTCCCTGATATTTGCCACCAGCTGAAGTCTCCTACGTTGAATCGACAAACAACTCGCCTGGAACTTGAAAAAGAGACCGACCCAGATGTTCAAATTTGCATAACTTTAATGATACACAATTCGTAGAGACTCATGTTGCACCATCCAGCCACTCTCCTATCCAAACCCTAACTAGTAACACAAACACAAGCACCAAATATTTTAAAGATGTCTACTTTCACCCAAATTTGATGACTTTATCATCTTCCAATCTGGAAACAACACCATATACCCCAACTTCCCAAAAACGAAACCCCACATAGATTATAGACACGTGAAAAAAAATCCAACTTCACGATTCCAAGACACAGAAGTATACACCAGGACCAGGAAAATAGGGGAAAAAGGAAAGAATCACGGTCAAGAACATCTGGGTTTGAGATAATTCCCCAATAGCCAAGATTAAAAAAGGTTCAAATCCCAAAAGAAAAGATTTGTTAAAAACGAAGAAAGCGAAAGACGATCGATTTAAGCGAGAGTTGTACCTGATGGCAATGGGGGTTGGTTAGGGGTTGCACTCTTCTTCTGAAGAAACCTATAGATTTTACTCACAAGCACTGGTGGTAGTGGCGCTTGAAGAAGAGAACAAACGATACACCAATCTGCTCTCCCGTCAAATTTTATATATTAAATAATAAATTCTAATTTTGATTCAATTTATTAAATAAGAGTATCGTTTTAAAAATATAAGACAAAAAATTTAAAATTCACAAGATAAAGAGTCAGTCTGACCAACAAAATGGGATGAAAATTAAATAATTTAAAATATAATAAAAGAAGAAATTAAAGTTTAATTAAAAATATTATTAAATGAAAATTAATCGATTTATTTTAGTTTAGAACCTATTAATTTACGAAAATTATTATTTGAACAATTTTTAACAATAAAAGTTATTAACGCTGATTACATCGAAAAGTTCAAAACCAAACCAAAAAGTATGATGGTTAAAAATTTTTATGGTTGAATCAGCCAATTGAATTTTTTAATCGGAGAAAAGTATATTTTGTACCATTTATAAGTATTGACCATAGATTTTGTAAATTAAACAATTTTTATAAATTAAAATAAACCAATTAATTTTCATTTAACATTCTCATTCTTTGATAATTAAGAACAATTTTATCAGTTAAATCTTTCAAACTTTAAACATCTCGTCTTACTGGTTTAACTTAGCAGTTCGGTTTGAAAATATTGATTATATACAAACAATTTCTGATTTATATAAAAATTTCAAACTTTTAAATCAACATCAATTTTTTACAAATTAATTGAAAATTAGAATATTGGTATGAATAATGTTGGAGATTTTGACAAAGCAAGAAAGAAACTTAGAAGCAAAATTGATGCTTCATTGGAATAGTTTAGAGCCTTTAAATAGGAGATTAGATCTCCTGTTCTGGTTATAGTCTTCCTATTATATTCTATTAAATCTCATCCACACATTTACGTGGACTCCACATAAATATATGAATGTGATTTAATAGAATATAGTTGGAACAAAGTAACTGGAACAGAGGAATGATGTGTTTAAATAGAGAGTACAAGTTACATATGAATCATAACTACTTGAGATAAAGATAATTCTTATCTAAAAATCTCTTAAAAAATCTCAGCTACTTGACTACTTCTATCCTAACAGAAACGTGAGAATTATCCTTAATTCCAACACTCCCCCTTCATTCGAACGCTGAAACTCCTAATTAAGTACTGAACTCTTCATGTTTTGCTTGCGGCAAACTCTTGGTCAATAAATCTGCAATCTGTTCATCAGTTCGACAATTATCTAGTTGAATTTCTTCTTTGGCAATCAACTCCCTTATAAAATGATGCTTGACTTCAATATGTTTTGTTCTGTTATGGTGCACTGGATTCTTTGCTACCATCACTGCTGACTTGTTATCGCATTTTATACTGGTAGCTTTAGTCTACTCTTGCCCCAAGTCACTAAGAATCATTTTTAACTAAAAGGCCTTGCAATTTGTTGCAGTAACTGTCACATACTAGACTTTTGTCGAAGATAAGGCCACTGTGACATGTTTCTTCGAGCTCTAGGATATGGCAGCGGTATCAAGGATAAAACAGTTGTCGGAAGTACTTTTCCTATCTTCCACAAAACCAATCCAATCGTTGTCGATAAAACCCTTGAGGTTGAAGTCCTCTGTCTTGCAAAACCAAATTCCATTGTTCTTAGTTCCTGTTAAGTAGCGTAGAACTCTCTTTGCCACTCCAAAAAGATGACTAGTTAGACTATGCATAAATCGAAATAAGACACCAATAGAATATAGGAAGTAAATAGTAATTGTAAAGTTTGTAACTTTGGTAAATTCTAGATTAGTCGAATTCCTACATTATAGGAACTAATTTTGTTTATATGTATCTGTTGAGATCAATGCAAAATTACAGCTTATCATAAGTCTTTTATGGTATCAGAGCCATAACGATCCAAACTCTCTTTTTTTTTCCTTGTCATCTTCATCAACCAGCCGCCGGCTGCTTCATTTTGATCTCGCCTGCTTATGGCGTCTTCCACAACAACGTCAACCCTCCACAACCCAGATGACCCCGATCACCCTCTTGTTGCCTTCACTGTCAACAACTCCACCGTAAAACTTACCCCCACCAATTACATAACTTGGAAGCTTCCACTTCAAGCCACACTCCGGGGATATAAGCTTCTCAGTTACGTTGATGGCACCATTGTGCCGCCGGCTGAAGTAGTTTCTGTTGAAGGGGAACAGATTCCAAATCCGGCGTATGACTCCTGGTTTCGCCAGGATCAATTAATTTTTGCAGCTCTCATTGGTTCGTTGTCTTAGACAGTTGCACCTCAAGTCAACAGAGCCACCACTTCTCGTGATGTATGGGATATCCTTGCATCAATCTACGCCAAGCTGTCTGTTTCGTGGACACATCAAACAAAACTGAGACCAGATCAAGCATCCTGTTCAAGGTGGACGATCTATTTCCGATTATATGAATTTTATTCACCAAAAAGCTGATGAACTCGCTCTCCTTGGCAAGCCTCTTGATAATGAGGATCTGATAGAACGAGTACTGGACGGGTTAGATGATGTTTACAAAAACATCGTTGACACCATGAATGCACGGGACACCACCCCCTCCTTTGATGAGCTCCATAAAAAGCTCCTCAATCACGAAAGCCTACTCCAGCAGAATAATTTGCTGCCTGCTGCTAATGTCCCAATTACTGCGAATGCTGCTTCTGCCCCAGGTCGATCTCGCCAGTGGCGGACTTCATTGCCTGCTCCGGGTTTTCCTGCTCCACAGTAGGCGTCCCAGGGTGCTTCTCGTTCACAGCAGCGTGCCCAGTGGTCTTACCAGCAGCGCCCGTGTCTTGGCTCCTGCTAGGCGTGCAACGTGCAAGGCCACCGGGTGCTACAGTGCCCACAATATGGTCATCTTTTCCTGCAACCCGCTGCCCAGCTCGACGCTCCCTCCCCTCAGCCAGCCGCTCCTCGCCACACTGGCTTCAGTCCTTGGCAGCCGCAAATTCACTATGCTGGCCCCCAATCTCAGTCTGATCAAACTTGGCTTCTAAACAGTGGAGCCAGTCATCACATCACTTCTGATCTTTAGAATTTGTCCCTGCATGAGCCATACGCAACTTTTGATGAGGTTCTGCTTGGTGATGGTTCCCAACACACCATCACTCATACCAGTTCTCTCAAACTTCCCTCTAACTCTCATTCTTTTCAGCTTAATGATTTATTATGTGTTCCCTCACTGAAGCAAAATCTTATATCTGTGTCTAAATTTTGTGCCAGAAATAACTCTGCTATTGAATTCACCCCATTTGGTTTTTCTGTTAAGGATCTAGACACAGGAACAACACTTCTGACGGGACCCATTAAGCATGGTGTGTATGAGTGGCCGTCTACCTCTTCGCCCAATTCCCCAATTCTTCACTTCACTAGTGTTCGTGCGTCTTTGTCATTTTGGCATCATCGACTCGGCCATTCAGCTGTCCCAGTCTTCAGTCATATAGTGAGTCAGTTTAACCTACCCGTTATGTTCGGTTTACAGGATAATACATGCCATGCTTGCCTTATTAGCAAGAGTCATAAGTTACCATTTTTTGAGTCGTCTTTAGTCTCCACAAAACCACTTGAAATTATTTATTCCGATGTCTAGACATCTCCTGTCGTTTCCATTGACAATTTTAAATATTATGTTATCTTCGTTAATCATTTCACAAAATATATTTGGTTTTATCCGTTACAGTGAAATCGCATGTTCTTGATCTGTTTACCAGATATAAGTCTCTTGTTGAGCGTTTCTTTGACACTAAAATAAAAATCTTATACATTGATAATGGGGGTGAATATATTAGTCTGTCTTCATTGTTGTCCTCTTCGGGTATTTCCCACTTCACTTCCCCCCTTTACACACCGAAGCACAACGGTTACTCTAAACGGAGACACCGTCAAATTGTAGAAACTGGTCTCTCTCTCATGGCTCATGCCTCCATGCCCCTTCATTACTGGAGTTATGTGTTTGCTACAACGGTATACCTTATTAACCGCCTGCCAATGCATTCTCTGTCCATGGATTCTCCCTACCTCTGCCTGTTTCGGGAAATGAAAAATTGCGTATCTTTGGTTGTCTATGCTTTCCTTGGCTCCATCCTTATACCTCACACAAACTAGACATACGCTTGCGTCCCTGTGTCTTCCTGGTTTACTACACTTCCCAAAGTGCCTACCTCTGCCTGGACATTCCCTCCTCCCGCATCTATGTTTCTCGCCATGTTCACTTTGTTGAACATGAGTTCCCTTTTCACTCCTTGCTTTCGGCTCAACCACATCCGGATGACACCACTGCTGTTGAGTGGTTGCCTCCCTTCACCATAGTTCCATCCTTGCGACCCACGGCTACTCATGCACCCCATGCACCAGATCCTAATCCTTCTTCCCTCCCCCTAGCTGACTCTCTCCCTGAGCCTGACTCCACCTCTCTTTCCTCCAACACCCACCATATGCGTACACGGTCCAAAAACCAAAATTTTAAACCTAACCCCAAGTATGCCTACACCTCCTCTCTCAACCATGACCTTGAACCGTCCACTACTGCAGCAGCTCTTCAGGATCCAAGGTGGCGTCAGGCTATGCATAAGGAATTTGATGCTCTTATCCGGAATGGTACCTGGGAGTTGGTTCCCCCCTCTGAGACTCGAAATCTAGTGGGTTACAAATAGGTTTTTCGTACTAAACAGTTATCTGATGGTTCTGTTGACAGGTACAAAGCTCAGCTCGTGGCTAAGGGTTTTCATCAACGCCCTAGGGTTGACTATCATGATACATTTAGTCCGGTCCTCAAACCTACTACCATCAGACTTGTTCTTTCCATAGCAGTGTGTAAAGGTTGGAATCTTAGACAACTTGACGTCAACAATGTCTTCCTTCAAGGTCGTCTTACTGAAGATGTCTACATGTCTTAGCCTCTGGGTTTTGTTGACAAAGATGCCCCTACTTATGTCTGCAAGCTCCACAAGGCCATTTACGGGTTGAAACAAGCACCACGGGCTTGGTACTCCGAACTAGGCCACTTCCTTCTCCTTCAGGGGTTTCACAACAGCAGATCTGACACTTCTTTGTTCGTGTACAACCAGAACCAAAAGTTACTCTATGTTTTGGTGTATGTTGATGACATCATCGTCACGGGGCCGGATACCTCCTTTCTCCAGTCATTTATTCACATTTTGGCAGACAGATTTTCCATTAAGGTTCTTGGTCCGCTTTCTTACTTTCTTGGGATAGAAGTCATTCCTCATCCTCAGGGGTCTTCTACTCTCCCAACGGAAGTATGACTGACCTGTTAACTCGAGCTCGTATGTTGGACGCCAAACTTATTCTCACACCTCTAGCTTCTGACGCGCCTCTTCAGCTTGTATCTGGCTCTTCTCTTTCGAACCTCGCTGAGTATCGCTTTATTATTGGGGGCCTCCAGTATCTCACCCTGACTCGCCCGAACATTGCTTTTACGGTCAACAGATTATCTCAGTTCATGCACAAACTGACCTCTACTCACTGGCTGGCTATTAAGCACCTACATCGATATATCCGATGTACACTAGAACTTGGCCTCCCAATCCGACGTCATCCATCCTTCTCCCTATATGCCTTCTCTGATGCTGATTGGGCTGGTAACAAGGATGATTACACGTCTACCAGTGTATATCTAGTCTACATTGGTTCCAACCTCATCTCCTGGAGCTCCAAGAAATAGCGCACTATGGCACGCTCCTCTACAGAAGCTGAATACAGGTCCGTTACAGCTATAACTGCTGAGCTACGGTGGCTTTGCTCTCTACTTAAGGAGCTTGGCATCTCCCTACCCCTTTCCCCTGTGATTTATTGTGATAATGTGGGTGCCACGCATCTCTGCTCCAACCCTAATCTTCCACTCCAGGATGAAGCACATAGCCATTGACTTCCACTTTATTTGTGAACAAGTTCAGAACGGCTCCTTGTGTATTACACCGATATCTTCGCGTGACCAGCTCGGGGATGCTCTCACTAAACCTCTGTCTCGGACACCATTTCTCCTACTACGTGAGAAGATTGGACTCTCCTTTCGGAGCTCCATCTTGAGGGGGGCTATAGGAATTAAATAGTAATTGTAAAGTTTGTAACTTTGGTAAATTCTAGATTAGTCGAATTCCTACATTATAGGAACTAATCTTGTATATATGTATCTGTTGAGATCAATGCAAAATTACGGCTTATTATAAGTCTTTTATAGAATAAGCTACATCAAGTTGAGAATGAGTAAGATAAATTAATCTTCCAACCAAACTTCTATTGGTTCTTGCATCTGTTAATGTCGTGTTGTCATCCAACTTTAATTTCTTATTGATATTCATCGACGTTACAATAATCTTGCATCCTTGTATATTGAATTTCTTCAGTGTATCCTCCATATATTTCCTTTGCGACATGAATATTCCTTCCTGACTTTGAATGATTTCTAGTCCCAAAAAAAAATTGCAAATCTCCTAAATCAGTCATATCAAACATCTTTTTCATTGATGCTTAAAATTCACGTATAAGCTGCAAGGACGAGCTAATATAGATCATATCGTCAACATAAAGACTCACGATGAGTAAGTCATCCGTATCTTGTCTTTTTATATAAGGAGTTAGTTTATGAGGACTACTTTCAAACCCATTTTTGTGGAATAACGAGTCGATGTTACTGTACCAAGCACCTGGTGCTTGTTTAAGCCCGTAAAGAGCTTTTTGTAAACAAAATACCTTGTCTTCCTCGGTCTTGCTTTTAAAACCTGGTGGTTGTGTAACACCCCATTACCCTAGGGTACGCATCGGGACGTCCGTAGGTCATTCCGACACATATCTTAAGATAAGGGAGCGCTACGTGCAATCTCTACAATACTCCACATAGCATCACATACATTTAAATAATAAAAACTGTAACTGAAAATCACAAGATTTTTAAAACCAAAATCTTCCTCTTTTCA
>JAOTAY010000189.1:4118207-4133194 GCA_025629805.1 Erythroxylum baracoense | reverse complement strand
ACACTTTCAATAGTCCTAAACCACTCCAATTACCAAAAGACCAAAATACCCCTTCCAATTGGTGAGGGGATGTTACAGGATGGCTTACATATACCTTCTCCTTTAATTCGCCATTCAAAAAAGTAGATTTAACATCGAATTGGTATACCTTCCATTGCTTTTGAGTTGTTATCGCCAGAATTATTTGCACAGTCTCAAACCGTGCTACTGAAGAGAATGTTTCTTCATAGTTGATTCCCTATTGTTGTGTAAACCTCTGACCACTAGCTTAGCTTTATGTTTTTGAACGCTTCCATCTACCAAATACTTTATCTTGAAGATCCACTTTAAACCGATGACATTTTTACTTTTGGAGGATCAGTTAACTCCCACATCTAATTGCATTGTATGGACAATATTTCATCTTCCATTGCAACTCTCCATTCCTATTTTTCCATGGCTTCTTCCACTATGATAGGATCACCAGTAAATAGAACCAATGACGAAGTAGCTTCTCCCTCTATTTCAAATCGTCATCGAGGAATTCTCCCACACTCACTTCTGCGTAGCTAAGCCGACTCTATTGAAACTGATCTTTTGGGAAGGGACTATTCGAATGAAGAGGCTGAATTTGTTTTTTTAGTTGAAATATGTGATCCTTCTAGATCATCTTCTTCGTTCTCCACTTGCTAAGGGATAATTTGTTCTTCTTCAATCTCAATTGAGGAGTTTGGTTGTTGTCTTTGACTACCAATCCCAACTAGCCTGTTCATTAAATATGACATTGCGACTAACAATAATCTTTTAACTTAAGGTATCATACAACTGATAAGCCTTTGAATGAGTGTGATAGCTAATAAATATATGTTTTCGTGACTTCCCATCTAGTTTATGTCATTCAGTTGTTAGCAAGACATAACAGATGCACCCAAACACTCGTAGATGAATTACTGAGGGCTTGCTTCCAATCCATGCTCCATAAGGAGTTTGATTCCATATTGCTTTAGTCAGTGAAATATTTAAAATGTGTACAACTACAGCAACTCCTTCGGCCCAAAAGAGTCTGACATTCCTTTTTGCTTAAGCATGGATCAAGTCATCTCTATAACGGTCCAATTCTTGCGTTCGGCTATACCATTCTGCTTGGGAGTGTATGGAGTTGTGAGCTGCCTCTTTATTCCCTGTTCGTCACAGAAAGCATCGAACTCTTTTGAAGTGAACTCACCTCCACAATCAGTATGGAGCACTTTTATAACTTTTCCACTTTGTTTTTCCACAAGTACCTTGAATTTCCTGAAGCACTCGAAGCTTTCTGATTTGTGTTTCAAGAAATATACCCTACTCATCCTGCTAAAATCATCAGTAAATAAGAGGAAATATTTGTTGCCAGCTAACGATTTTGTCCTCATGGGATCACATAGATCAACATGGATGAGTTCAAGAATATCTTCAGCTCTCTTTGATTTTCCTATCGGAAAGGATTGCTTTGTTTGCTTTCTGACCATGCATCCTTTGCAGACCTTCTCCAATGGCTTAATGATGGGAAGATTACCCACAATTTGCTTGTTCTTTAGCAACTGCAACCTTTAATGTTCAGATGGCCATATCGTTGATGCCATAATTCACTTTCTGCAAGAGTCTTACTCACCATGGTTGTTTCTGTTCTTTAAGTAAAGTCAAGAGCAAACATACAATTTGATGACATATAAGCACAAACAACAATTTTATCAGTGATTTTGTGTCACATTGCATTTATCATCATCAAATACCACCATGTAACCAAATTCAATCAATTGATCGACGTTCAACAAGTTGTATGCTAGATAAGGAGCGAAATGAAAATCCTTGATGAATTTTTTCTAGTTACCTACTGAGATCTCAGTTGTCCCTTTGCCTTCAATCTGCAGTTGTTTATCATCTCCAAGCCGCACTTGTGATTTGACAGTCTTATTGAGCCTTTTGAATTTTGAACGATCTCTAGTCATGTGATGGAAGCAGTCGCTATCTATGTATTAGATGTCGTTCTTTTCCTCCTTTGCTGTAGTTATTGTCATAAATAAGAAATTATCTTCTTCTTCTTCAACATAATTCGCCTCTTTGGGTTTGCACCAACAATATTTATCAGAGTGCCCATATTTGTTACTGTATGAGCATTTAAGTGTATTGTTTCTGCCTCAGCCCTTTCCTCAGTAGCCTCCTCGACCTCTTCCTCTTACATATTGATTCAAGGATTTAGACCCCCACTTGATCCGAAAAGCCTTTTCTTCTTCCTTTCCATTCAATTCATTGATTCATGCCTCGTGAGCTTGAAGTGATCCCATCAACTCATCAAACTAAAAAGTGGATAGATCCTTTGATTCTGCAATCACAACCACCACATGATCGAACTTGGATGGCAAGCTCCTTAGAACTTTAGCAACCACTGTTTCGTCTGATATTTGATCTCCATAAGATCTCATTTGTCTTACAACAGATGAAACTCTTGCCAAAAAATCGTTATTTTTCATGAAGGAAGTTTCAAAATAATGTCTTAGAGATAACAATTTGACAACGATTACCTTAGAGAAACCCTGATATTCAATTTTGAGTGTAGTCTATGTTTGCTTAGCCGTGGTAGCTACTGCTATCCTTGAAAAAATCAACGCATCTACTGCTTGTTAGATGAAGAAGATCTTGGGATCGAAACAATGTCTTTATCTTGATGCTCCAAAATTCATACAAGTCTTCTTTGAACAACGAAATTTGTGGTTGAGACACATTAACACCTGCGTTAGCAGCCATGCTTGCGTGTGCAATCGACTTAAAATAATTCCCAGTTCTAAAGGAAACGAGCTCTGATACTAATTTTGTTGGAGATTTTGACAAAGCAAGACAGAAAATTGAAAGCAAAATCGATGCTTTATTGGAATAGTTTAGAGCCTTTAAATAGGTAATACAAGCTACGTATAAATCCTAACTACTTGAGATAAAAATAATTCTTATCTAAAAATCTCAGCTACTTTAACTACTTCTATCCTAACAAAAACGTGAGAATTATCCTTATTTCCAACAAATAAATCTATATACATAAAAAATATATTCATTTTGCTTTGCACAATTAAATGAAAAGATGAGCTCATCTCATCTGAGTTAAGAATCAGAACCCGAAATTTTGGTATATTTACAAAAATGAGTTGAATCTGCAGCTCTACTTACTTTCTTCTATACATGACCTGTGGACTCATCCACAAACTCTTTACACAAGTCAGCAGAACTCTTCCAGAAAAGTATGCTTATGCTTCAAAGTCCCAATGGCAACTTTCTATAAGAGGGGAGTTCATTACACATTTGAGAACTCCTTCTCAACTAAGCTAAATGTCAACTTCAAGCGATCTTGGACGTTCGAAAGGATGTTCTTTGTAATCTTTTTCTGATGTTTGGTGCTTTTAAGCCATGCAATTCCGAAGGATACCTGCACATAACAGCTTTTTGGTTTTGACGATGTGTCCTCAATTTGGAATTTCAGGTGAATCTGCAAATCATAATTGATGTAAGAAAATAGTCGATCATCAGGAATGACAAATGACTCCATGAAGAAAGTTAAGACACGAGTGAAATAATAATGCCACGTTCAAAGTTATAAAGAAGAAACGGGTAAAGATATATGCAATGCCAAGTTACAAGCCATACGTTAAAATAGTCACCAAGCGGGACTTCGTGGAGAGTTGCAACCTCATCCACTACCCACCCTTTCCCATCAGCGAGGGGATACTTCTGCTGTGTGCATGTAGCTTCTCCTCCATAACGGAGTATGCGTTTTTCAAATCTGTAATATATTTGCCTCTCATCTACATCACTCTCTGATTCCCATGGTGTATAAGAATAATTAACATATCCAGCTTTTTCCATGACTTTGCGTTCCAAATCACCACCACCGAACAGTTCCATAACAAAATTGGCCTAGAACATCTCAAGACAGTCAGATAAAAGGTCTTCACGTATAATTCAAACTAAGTTAAGAACACAAAAATCCAAATATACTAGCATGACCATGACTCGAATTCATAAAATGCTCCTCTAGTACTGATCTTGGTAAACTCATGCATTAGGCATAAATATAGAACAAAGTGAGAGATCGAGGGAGAACAAGAGCAAATACAGGGGCAGAAAGAGCAGCAGCATGAACTTCAGACATGCTAACATCATCAAGACCCAAGAAGGAGCTACTCTCTTCAGCTTTAAGGGTTTTACTCTCAGATTCTTCTTCAATTAATTGCACCTTCTGCTCAGGAGTCAATGCTCTAGCCTTCCATAGAGCCATGATTGTCCTATTCAGTATACAAGCATTGAATTAACATCATAGACTTAAATACTCAGTCATTCAATATTAGCCCATAGAGCTCTGATTGTCCTTCAGAAAGAAGAATGTACATTAGAACAAAAAAACCCACAAAGTAATGATGCTCAGGAGCAAATCATTAAAGTACTGCCAAATAGATAAAGGCACCACATCAGTCATTTACCGATTTGCTACACTGAAAGATACAAAAGAGTGGAACTGGAACTTCAGCCTTCCCACCTCATCTTGTGACTTTGCACCATGCCTTGCATCCATACCTCTGCCCTGTCGTAGAGTGACAACGATAACGGGACTACCCATAGATGAAATAGTAGGAGGATAAACTTGAATGTCTTCTACGTCTTCCCAAAGAAAGAAAAACTTAGTTTTGTGCCCGAATAAATTAGCATGGAACCCAATTATTCTTGCTGACAGAAATAGGCGACCCTGAACACACAATGCTGCAAGTCAATAAGAAACAGAGAACCAAGAATCTCTTGTAAATGACTAAAACCAATTAAGAAAATGACATAACAATCAGAAGACCACAGGATCATCAGAAAAATTCAACATCACATATTTAAACCTGCAGAAGCATTTTTCTCTTCAAGTGACAGGTGAAGTCATTGATGAGAAACTCCTCGGGTGGAAGTCCAAAGAGCTTCTGGAAAGCTGAATTTGTTTGAGGAGAACGCAAGCTTATCTATGAAATTTCATCCACGCTTAAATGTATAAGAAACAGGTCTAGTGATCTCCATTTATAGAGCAGAATAGCAGAAGTGAATGCCAGCTTAGGATGACTAGCCGTTTACCTTTTTTCCGACCTCTTTCTCCATCTTACTTAGGTAGTCTTTAATAACATTGCTACCTTTCGTGTTGTTTAGGAAAATTCTTAAATTCAGCTTAGATTGGCAAGCTTGTGCTAGTTTTCCTTGAAGCGGAACCCACACATCAGCCAAATCCGATACGTTAGATTTCAGAAAATTAACTTCAGCACGTCCTAAAGATGTAGCTTCACTAAAAGGCCCATCGAAATCATAAACTTCCATGTCCAGCATAGAAGGAGGCTCATCCATGGCATCAAATTCAAATATTTCTGCAGAAGTCAATATATCCCTTTAAAATTACTAATCAAGAAAGTTCTAAAGAAACTTGCCACAAAATCCTAAAAGAATTTGACTGAGCAGGTTTTCTGATCAGTAAAGTTGCAGGATAGGTGTAAATCAAAGTAATTCATAGGGTAAGTATTTCACCATTCCACGTAGGTTCAGATTGTTGAAATTTAATTGAGCTCGTTCTACTTTTGCCATTACAGGTGAAGGTCACATAGGGATCACAGAAGCCACTTGAATCAACAGCTGCTAAATTGCTTCCCTCAATCAACGCAACAGTAAGAAGCCACCCATCTCCTTGGGCTTTGACTCCATGATCACTGCCTAAATGCAAGCAAACATTAAATGAGATACCAAATCTTGGCATCAATATATTTCTCAAGTCACATTATCATTTTAGCAAAGCAAAAAAGAGATAACTACCAAAATTGTATATAGAGACTTCAGGTAGAGCCTACAAGTGGAACTAAACATTACCCCTTTGTACTCTGGCCTGCATAAAGCGTGAAACCAACTCAAGGACCCTTTGACATTGGAGAACCAGAACGCAGCAGACAATTACTTCACCAATCGAATCAGGCAAATCAAGCCCAACGAATTCAAGCCCTTGGAATGGGCCAGGTGCAGCCAGCCAGATGTGGACAAGGATATATAAACCTATAAACACCGTAAAAACTACAGTGAGATTTCCAAAATACTGCATTGCAAGTTTGCAGTCTGATTGATGTTCTGCCTGTAGTGAAGCTAAAACTTGTTCCTTATTGGATCCTGTGTCCTTCACATCAGCTATCTTAACATTTTGAGATAGCATAGTTGCAAACTGCTCAAAGCTATCCTTTATACCTTGTCTTGCACCATTTTCTATCATACCCTTCATCATGGTGCTCTGCAGAAAGTTCATTCGCCAAGACACAAGAAGCTGTGAAAATTTTTCCCCCGATTGCAAATCAGGGCCAGATGTGATGCAGTAAAGTACTTCAATTTTAAAGGTGCTCCCATACATGACATCTGGAGTACTTACACTAGCCAAAACAGCAAAAGCCTTCCCATCAGCTTTCAGATACGTGTGTTCCTCGAAGGCTTTCACAGCCTTAATTAATTTGCTTGGAGCAGTAACGTAAGTTACAGACCTTTTCAAGTTTGCACCACTATTTTCAAATTTCCAAGGTCCATACTGCTGTTCTGTTTTCCCCTGAGAATCTGCCAATGATGTCCAAAAAGTTGAATCAGGTGAAAACAATAAGGCGTTCAGATCTCTGGGAGCAATTACATATAACTGATCTAGAAGGAGACCGCCAGGCAGATTACTTGGAGTTTCGCTTCCCTCATCCCTAGATTCCATTGCTTTCATAAGTGCTTCAAAGTTATCATAAGAAGACTGATCCACCAACTTGTCATCACAAGCCTCAAGCCCCACGATTTCAGGTATCTCTATTACATCAATGCCTTTACTGGAAGTGGTGGATGTTGCATCACCATTTTTGTTAAAAATTTGAGCAATTCTCACAGCAAAACTTTTTTGTGTGATAGACTTCTCTTCTTTAGCAGAAACAGCTTCTTCTCCCTTCAATGGAGAGGATGATCTCGATGATCTGGTTGAGCCATTCAAAACCGTTGTGGGATTTTCTATAATTTTCTCTGCATTCTTCCCCCGTTGGGATTGATCCCCATCAGGAATTGAGTCGACAGAATTCTTTGGAGACAAACATATACCTAGAAGAATTTCACCTTTTGACCATAAAAGAAAGAAAACGTTACAACATAAATCATACAGTAAATTTATTGAGGTGGCTGTGCTTAATGGAAATGCCAAAAATCAAAAGTACCACGATTCTTCTTCTTGAGCTTCTTGTTTTTGGATTGGAGAGGGTACCAACAAGTGCCAAGGGACTTATTATCTGCATCAAAAACACGCGAGACTGACATTTTAATTCTCCCAACAAAGTCATCGTTGAAGTACTTGTCTTCATCCAATACGGAAATTACAAGTGCGTCACGCAAATCATCAACCCTGAAACTAAATTCCTCACTCCAACTTGGATTCAAGCATTTCTTCGTTACTTTGGTCTTGAACTTCTGCTTTCCCAGCTTCAATTTTACATACGGATCGCTCAGGCCGTTAGTGTTCATTGGTGGCAAATTCCTTGCCTCTATCACACGAACTACAAGATTCATTTCTCATTCCCCTAACCAAACACCAAAAAGAAAATTGAAAAGCCTAAATTCCCTCCAAAATCAAATCAAACCCAGAAGTGTTTTCCATTAAAGAAACAAAAATTGACATTAAAAAAGACGTCTTTTCTGATTTTCAAAAGTTTACCATCAAAGACATTGGATCAAAAAACAAGTCTTTGGAAGAAATATTCTAGCAGCAATAATCATAACCCAGAATTGGGAACCAAAAGCTCATGGTGATTGACAAATAAAATTCTAAAAAATGAGAAAGTTTACAATAGGATCATAATATTAGACGAAGGACAAGATAAAAAATGTTCACGAAAATGACCCAAGATAAAACATTTAGTCGAATCTTCCAAAAGAGATAACGCAAAGATTGAATAACTAAAACGATCATTATCTTCTGAATTCAGAATCCAAGTCTTTAGAATCTTTGAATTTGATTTGCAGAAAGAGCCATGAAACCAAAAAAAAAAGCTGATGTAATTCTTCAAGACAAACGGACTCCTCTCTTCCTGTTTGACTTTTGACTTGTCTACATCCTGTTTGCTGTTAATCTCTCGGACATTTTTAAGATTGAATAATTAATTTTCAGAACAGACATTTTTTTGTTGTTGATTGGAGATAGTTTCTTAATTCAAGATATTAGTTTTTGAATTATATTAGTATTTAATAGTTCATTAAGAATATTAAGATTGCATCCAACCAAACATTTTTTTTGCTTAAATATAAGATTTTCGGTCGAAAACACCAACTTTAAAATGCATACGCACTAGTTAACAAAAGAGTTGGTGACAAAACTATGCCTTGTTTGGTGGTTGAGAAATTGTTCATCAGAATATAATCATCAGGAAATGTCAAATCGTTCACATATCTTATGAATGATGAGCAGTGCTTTGATGCAAGCAATTACAAGTTATTTTCAGGAACAGAACACCAAACTAATTAGGAAGCAACAACTTTTCACTAATTAGGAAACATTCGGCATCATCAACCTCATAGGCCTTGCACTACTTCTCTCTTTTGTATATTTTAGCCAAGAAAGATTTTAAGACCGCTTGGACTGCTTTGCTCGGATGAGCTTCAATGGAAGTTATCAGTTTCTCATAGCTTTTCCTTTCGTACTCAGCAAATTCAGCCTGTCAAGATGAACATCAAGGGAAGTTGACAAACAGAAAAAACCTAAAAGTGACTTAACATGAAACTACGATACTAAGGAAGAGTAAAGCCCCCATCTCTGCACATTTACTGCAAGGACTTAAAACACACACCTGAAGATTTAGCTCGTTATAAAGAGCCTTCACTTTCGCGACATTAGCAGGGTCAGTTTTCCCATAGTTGTCCTGGATGGGAAGAGCATTAGCAAGATATAAAAGCTATTTTGTCTCAAACAGCAATCACATAAATGAACTAAACATTACACCACTCTTACATATAATAATTTCTTTTGCTCTTCGGTACAAAGTTCCAAAGCCTTCACGACCAACCATGAGCATTTGAAGTCTTCAATATCTGTTCCTATCTGAGTGCATGAAGTTTAGAAAGAATAAAGTTCAGTTAAATGGAGTTTTATTTGACATGTACAATCTAATTTTACATATTTACCAAAGTTGTGCTTACCTTACCAATCGTCTCAGGATCACCAAAGCAATCCAAAAAATCATCCTGCACAAGAAGAATTTCAAAGATAAATGACACGGAGAAGAGTAACACTTAACTTCCATGGACTTCCAAGTGATGCATTGTACCCAGTTGAACTGAATTGTGTATAGATCAGGAGAAAAAAAGAAAAGAAAAGAAAAATCCGTGAAGAAAAACATCATGAAGCCCCATACATGCATCATTTAAGAACTGCCTTCGCAACACCAGCCGATACAGAAGTTGAATAGAGCACAGAAATGCCAAGAAAGACATTCCATCGCACAAGTAATAAAGAGAAACTCCAGGGGAAAGTCAAGGTCATTAACACTTTAAGCATACCTGTACTTGGAAGTAGGTTCCCATCTCCACCAGAATGTTTTTCACGACAACATGGTTGTCCAAATTCTCACCCGCCATGAGCAATGCACATGCAACCTGAAATGATTAATGATTGAATGGTCAGATGATCATTCCAATTCTGAAATTCCCAACATTAAGAATGCACATTCTATTGAAATTCAACAACATATTATCAAAATCTCTTTTTATTTTGTTTCTGTTTTTTCTTTGTTCGAACAAAAGGATGAGATGCATAATAAAGCTTTATCTAATTCTAGAATATAAAAGAGGCATTCAATCAGTTAAAGTACACTCACTGGGAGGTAAAATGAATAGTAGGCAGTCTTGTACTGAACAATACGCCTGTGACTGCAAAAGTTTAAGAAATAATTAGAGGGCTCACAAACAACAGTAAGCTAGATGAACATAAAGACAACTACGCAGTCATTCAAAGTAACTAAGAGTTCTAAAAATCCAAATAACAACAGAAGATTGCTTAAAGTCAATTGTAATAGTCTCATTATCTCATATTCCCTATCCTCTGGGAGAATATAATTAGCCCATGTAGCATCAGTGGCATGCAGATTTGATCGAAGGGTCAAACTCATAAAGGATTCGATTTAATATGTTTTTTAGATATTCATGACCATGAGTAGGAATAGTATTTCATAGAAAATTACTGGTTGTGAAAAGACACGATTTCTTGGTCAAAATTGCCCAAAATGCCAATAGCAGTCAAATTGCAAGTATTTCACTTACACTGACAAATTGTATTTGGACAATTCCTTTTCTCCTTCAAGTGTTGTTATCAGATCAATCATTTGCCCACAGGCCGTTTGGAACTCCACCTGCAGAGGCATACATGAACTGTCAATAACATATATCCCCAGAAAGCAACCCAAGAAAATATAAGCAAGTTATTTACCTCATTAAACAAATCCACAAGATCCACATAGTATGCCTTGCCTTTAAAGTGGTTTTTGAGAATCCTCGGAATATGATTGCGAAGCAATATCCCATCATTTACTGCAATCAAACCAACCTAAAACAGAGTTCATGGACGTCAAACACTTCGGAAGCAATGAAAACAACAGCGGTGGAAAACGAAAGAGGAAAAAAAATATATCAACACAAACCTCGGGTACCCTAAACCAACAAGGTTGACCACGTCTTGTGTGTGAATTATCCATAATGTCATCTAGAACAAGAAAATATGCTTGAAGCTGCAAAAATTGATGTCATTGGCACCAATTAGCTGCTATAATTGTGAAACCCTAAACTGGGAATGAAGTCATTCAATATAATTACCCATTCAATACACCATCCAAGAGCACTAGCAAGAAAGATTTCCTCTTCAGTTAATTCCTTTCCTTCTTTCAACAATTTATAGCTATCAATCACAGACAGGCCCCTATTCAGCTTCCCTGTAAGCAAAATATAATGCTAAAGCTATCAAGTACTGTATAGATCTTACATTATTATAAAGGTTGACAACAGAAGTTCCCGAACTGATAAGTCCGTTCACATTATAAGTTCTTACAAATTTAGAATCCTACCTCCAGGGACATTGTAGCCCAACATCTGCATCAGATTGAACAAATAAAACAGTCAGATAACTTCATTTAACTGCACAAAGTTATTACTGTTGGCAGAATGAACACATGGTAAAAGGATCCTCAGCCAAGAACATTCCAAAAGTCAGTTTTTTGATCCATAAGTACGATAAAGGAATTAAGCTAGAAGCATTATGGCAGGAAGTGTTTCTTTTGTAGTAAAGATGTCATGAACAACGAATAGGAATTGAACATCTCAGCAACTTATTAGGCCATCTTTTCTCTTAAGCCCAAGCAACAACATTGAAGTTCAAATCTCAATGGAGAAACGGGATCAAGAACGAATCTTTAGATTACGAAAACCCAGAAAAACAAAATCAGAAAGAATGGTAAAAGAAGATAAGAAAAAGGGAGTACCCTGTCGACCCATTGGCGAGACTCAGGGGTCCACTCAAAAGCAGGATCCTCCAAGAGTTCCTGCTTGAGAACAGAATACACCTTCAAGAACGTAGACTTCAGATCCGCCATGGCTTGAATTGAGGGAGAGAGACAGAGAGGCGCAGTGATGTCCAATGGCAAGAGTGTCAATGTTTAGATTTATAGAGGACGATGAACGTGAGAGAAGCTGCTGAATTTGTTTTGTAGTATCTACAGTCTCTGCCTTAGCCTCAGTTCAGTCGCCAGTCGCCAATCACCATTCACCAGTCACCAGTGGTTTTATTTATGTCCACCACCCAAAAAAAAAAAATTTCAGAAGGAGAGGAACAGAAAATATGCGAATCTTTTAATTATTTTAACTTAAAGACACTTTTTGTTTTGGGCTAATCCATATTAAATTTCGATTACTTATTATTAAACTTTGGTAAAAATAGGTTTATTAGGGTTATGGTAAAAAAACCATTATCTTTTGACTAAGTCGTCAACCGTACTAAGATTTATTCCTCTTGTTCTTATTTTAACACGAATCAATAATTCACTTATCAAATTTTCCTAAATTGTGACATGCTTGTTTGATTCAATTTTCTTAGTTTTAGTTCCGATCATCTAAGTTACTCGAATTACGTATTCGTAAGGTCTAATAGAGATTGAATCTTGCATGTTCTCTTATTTTGTTGAATTTTGAATTTTGTTTTTTCTTGTCCTTCCTTACTAAAAACTTTCAAACATTCACAAATCTATCAATCCGACACCATCATCGTTAACTTCTCAGGAGCATAATCTATATTAAGTATTGTTGTTATTATTAATTATTAGTGTGTATACTTTTTAATAATTTTAACAATACTTTAATTTTATTCTAATCTCTTAAATTCCCTCAAAAAATTATGGAAATAATTTCCATACTTTTTGTGTTGTTGTTCATTAAATTTTTCAATTTTTAACTTTTCGATTTAATTTATTTTAATTATTCTTGATATTAAA
This sequence comes from Erythroxylum baracoense, assembly GCA_025629805.1. Classification (NCBI taxonomy): domain Eukaryota; kingdom Viridiplantae; phylum Streptophyta; class Magnoliopsida; order Malpighiales; family Erythroxylaceae; genus Erythroxylum; species Erythroxylum baracoense. The sequence continues at coordinate 4,120,652 of JAOTAY010000189.1, read as the reverse complement.
AATTGATCAATTTTTAATTAATCGATCAATTTTTTAAATCAATAAATTTTTTAAAACTAAAATAAATTAATTAATGTTTATTTAATAATTTATTTTTTAATTAAACTTTAAATTTTTCAATAGATAAAAATAATATTTTTTAATTATATTTCAAATTCTTTAATTTTATTTAATTTTTAACTAATTTTATAACAATATAACAACAATTAAATATTAAATATGTTATCGTAATAACAAAGACTAGACCTCAAAAGTTAGTGCTCCACTTCATCCACCATCCACTACATTTGTTATTTTTCCTTTTTATTTATTTATATTAAATAAGGTTAGGAGTGCATTTTTGTAATTATAATTTATAAAAATTAATCGATTATTAATAAATTAATTAATTTGTAATTATAAAATTTTTAAATCTATATTGGCCGGCGAATCGTCGACACAAGCACGGAAAAGAATGGGGTGGCCAGAAGTGCAGTCCTGACAGCACGTGACTTAGAGCCGATTGCAACGTTGCACCGAGACTTGCTCACGTGCTCCCTACTTGCCAGGTTGTTGTGCATTTTTAATATTCCTAATGCTTTTTTTAAAAAAAAATATTCCTAATGCTAATTGCTATAAGTAACCCCCTTCGTGCTTTTTAACACAAGGTGATTCTCTCGGTCTCTCCAGCCAATATTTTAAAAAGTAGATTAAAAACTAAGTTGGAAAAAAAAGAGATTTAAAATTTAAATAATTTAATCAGTATTATATTATAATAAAATTAGTTAAAAATTAAATAAAATTGAAAATTTTCAAATATTATTAAAAAAGAGTTTTTTTGAAAATTTTAAAATTTCAAAAAAAATTATTAAATAAAAATTAATTAATTAATTTTAATTTATAAAAACTGATTACTTTATAAAAATTGATTAATTTTAACAATAAAGCTTATTAAATAAATCAAATAAAAAAATAAAAACTGAATTAAAATATAAAAAAGTAGAAAATTTTTAGGATTCAATTTTTTAACCATTACTTTTAATTCTTAGTGGCAATCTACTTAATTATTAAGTGCTTCCAAAACAATTCCTTCTTTTAATGAGTTTATGTTGATGTAGCTATCTTGGTTGACTTTTATCATATCCACCAATGAAGCATTAGCTCAAGCTGTGGTTGCGTGATGACTATCTAAAACGTCGGTTGTTCCGTAAAAAACTGGCATGACCTTTCACTTCACTTCACTTCATTTTCTAACTCCCGCACGGTTTACATGCTGAGTGGATGAGACAGGTACCTTCAAATATTGAAATAGGCCTTTGTCAAGTGGGAATTAGTTGCGTTGTTTTAAGGATACTGAGTTCTATCAACTGTGCAAATGTTGATCATGAGGGGACTAAAATTGGTTAAGCTCATCCAACAGTGTAATCCTTTGTTGCCTTGCTATCAACGTTCATCCATGACCGAACCTTCCCCTCCGGATCCAGCTGGACCCATGGCCAAAAAAGTTCGCCTTCGCGAACGCGAGGAAGACCCACCCCCCCTCCCATTTCCACCACAACCAGTAGTACCTGATTATAGAGCAGCAGTCACAGGACAACTGCCCAGAGCGGCGATCACACCTGAATGGCCCACGGAGGAGCCAGTAGAAATTGAAGACGGAGACATCAATCTCATCCCTGGCACATTCGGACCCAGCATCGAATTATCCACTGCCTTCCAAGGCCGACTCAACAAGCAATGGGAGACGGCAATTGTGATTAAATTAATGGGACGACAAATTGGCTACAACTTATTACATAACCGACTGACCTCTTTGTGGAAGCCGTCTGGACCGATGAAAATAATAGATCTGGACAATGACTTCTTCATGGTCAATTTCAAGACGACGGAGGATTACCTCACCGCTCTCACAGGCGGTCCATGGGTGATCCTCGGACATGCTCTGTCAGTCCAACAGTGGACCCCTACCTTCCGCCCCTCTTCCGGCCAAGTCTCTCATGTCGTCACTTGGGTCAGATTTCTAGACCTCTCGGTGGCCCGATATCATCCCGCCATACTCACCGCCTTAGGTAATCTAGTTGGAAGGACGGTAAAAATCGATGCCAACACCCAGCATACCCAGCGCGGGCGCTTCGCCCGAGTGGCCGTCGACATCGACCTTAGTCAACCGCTGCGACCCGTTGTGGAGTTAGATGGGGAGCGTCTCAGAGTAGCTTATGAGGGCTTACCGCCGATTTGTTTAACTTGCGGACGAGTCGGCCACAGTACCACCACCTGCCCGTCGTGCACCCCTTCTCCTCCGACAGCACCCGATTCCACCAGCGCTGCGCAACCCACCCCCCCAACAGATCTTCGTCCTACCCTTGCCGACCCCGAACCCCCCACCCCGACCGTGTATGGCCCTTGGATCCAAGTCCAACGCCGAGGACACCGCCAACCCAACCCCCCAACGGTTACAAAATCTGA
>JAOTAY010000189.1:4101266-4114302 GCA_025629805.1 Erythroxylum baracoense | reverse complement strand
GAGGGGCATTATGAGTTCGTGGTCATGCCCTTCGGCTTGACTAATGCGCCTTCTACTTTTCAGGCCTGTATGAATCAGCTCTTCACACCTTTTCTTCGGAAGTTTGTGATTGTCTTCTTTGATGACATCTTGGTCTACAGTACTACATTGGAGCTTCATGTACAACATTTGGATGATACCTTCGCATTATTACAGTCTCAACATTTTTTTGTGAAGTTATCCAAATGTTCGTTCTGCCGGACGTGTGTGGATTATTTGGGGCACATCATTGAGTCTGGTAATCTGCTCGCTGACCCCTCCAAGATTTCAGTCATGACCTACTGGCCCACCCCTACCTTCGTTCGGCAGTTGCATGGTTTTCTGGGTCTAACTGGGTATTATCGCCATTTCATCTGACATTATGATCATATTGCCAGCCCGCTCACTGATCTTCTGAAGAAAGAGGGCTTCAGTTGGTCTCCTTCAGCGGATGAAGCTTTCTCTGCTCTCAAGAAGGCCATGTCTTCTGCTCCGGTGTTGCGCTTGACGGATTTTACGAAGACATTTGTGGTGGAGACTGATGCTTTGGGGACCAAAATTGGGGCCTTTTTGCTCCAGGATGGCCATCCATTCGCATTTTTCAGTAAGAAATTGGGACCCCGACAGTTGATGGTTTCGACATACCACAAGGAACTGTATGCTATTGTGGAAGCGGTCCAGAAGTGGCACCAGTATTTACTGGGTCGCGAGTTTATTGTGCGCACTGGTCAATGCAGTTTGCGTGAGCTCTTATCACAGGTCATCCAGACTCCGGACCATCAGTTTTATGTGCACAAGTTGATGGTTTCCGATTCTGTATTGAGTATAAGGTGGGAGCTTTGAACAGGGTCGCAGATGCTTTATCTCGTGTTGATGACTCCTTGGGCACTTCACACCTCTTTCCGTTGTTTTGTTAGCCTCCGCCAGCTTTTTTGGAGACTTTGAGTAGGGAAAATACCACACTTCCTGACTTGGTTGCGCTTCATGAGGCAGCGGCGAATGGGACATTGATGCCCCCTTTTTCGGTCCATGATGGGTTGCTCTTCTATAATCACTGCTTATGTCTAGGCGAGGATTCTACTTTGAAGCTTCTTCTCTTGGAAGAATGTCATTCCTCACCCACAGTAGGACATCCAGGGGTTTTGCGGACATTTCATCGTTTGGCTCAGTCTTTCTATTGGCGTCGTATGCGCCAAAATGTTTGCAGATTTGTGGCTGCTTGTTTTGTTTGTCAGACTACGAAGTACTCCACACAGCCCCCGACAGGGTTACTTCAACCCTTACCCATTCCTTCTCAGGTTTGGGACTAGGTATCAATGGATTTCATTACTGGTTTGCACCCCTCTCGTGGATTTTCTGCTGTGATGGTTGTGGTTGATCGCTTGACTAAGTATGCGCATTTTGGTGCTTTACCTGCTTCATTTGATGCCCCCCATGTGGCTTCGTTGTTTGTGGATGTTGTTGTCAAATTGCATGATATTCCTTCCGCTATTCTGTCAAACAGGGATCCCATTTTTCTGAGCAGATTTTGGGAGGAGCTGTTCAAGCTCAGTGGCACTACTCTTCAGCGTAGCACAGCTTACCACCTCCAGACAGATGGTCAGACTGAGGTCTTTAACCGTTCTCTGGAGCAATATTTGCGGGCTTTCTCTCATTCTAAGCCCAATCGTTGGTTGTTGTTGTTATCTTGGGCGGAGTTTGCTTTTAATACCAGCTTTAATGAATCTATCAAGATGTCTCCATTCCAGGCTCTCTATGGTCGTCCACCTCCGTCGATCATTCCTTATATCAGTGACCATAGCACTTTACCTGCTGTTGATGATCTGTTGCGCGAAAGGGATGAGCTTCTCTGGCTGCTGCGCTCCAATATTGCAGATGCCCAGCGACACATGCAGTCCCAGGCTAATAAGCACCGACGTGACTTGGAGTTTGAGGTGGGTGATTTGGTTCTCCTGAAGCTCCAACCATATCGGCAATACTCCGTGGCTCGCCTAAGTCTCACAAGCTGGCTTACTGCTTCTATGGTCCCTTTCTGGTTATAGCTCGCATTGGAAAGGTGTCTTATCGTCTACAGTTACCTACGGGTTCTCACATTCATCCAGTGTTTCATGTTTCCTTACTTCGCAAATTCGTGCCTTCTACCGCCCCAGCACCGCTTTTACCACTACCTGAGGAATTTGTCGACGGTTGCCCAAAATCTGTTCCTACAGCCGCTACTGCATCTCGCACAGTCTTGCAAAATGACATTCCGGAAGAACAGTGGCTGATCACGTGGTCCGATGGTACCCCATAGTATGCTTCTTGGGAGCCTGCTTCTTGGGTGCAGACTCACTTTCCTGACCTTCACCTTGAGGACAAGGTGGTTTTTGAACTGCGGAGGAATAATACGAGCTCGCCACAGCAACGTCAGGAGCCCTCGGACAACAGTGCAGTGGTGGCTCCAGTTGATCTACGCAGGAGTTCGAGATCACGTCGACCTTCGACACGTTACGATGATTATATTTGAGGACGGTTTATTTTACTGTTTTATGGGTATTGTTTTACCATTATATTATTATTACAGTGTAATACTATATAAATCGAGAACCCTATTATTTTGAAGGGAATAAAAAGATATAACTCTATCATCCTCTGAAACCTAATTCTCTTTTTTCTTCCCTTTCACCGGCGACTGTCCCCCTCCCCAAGCCGGCCTTCATCGGTGGTTGACGCTCCTTCAACCAACTCTTGGTTCTGCTCTTATCACACTGATAAGTTTCTTGTAGCTTATATTTGATCTAAGCTAAATATAAGATGCCAGCCAAAGCCAGTCATGTAAAATACTTCTACAAACTGAAATCTGTTTCCTCTCCAAGTTTTCTGGAAGTGGAGTTTACGTACGTGGCCGGCATTCCACAGAGCTATGTGATCAGTGTTCTTTCAGGTGCTCTGAGTCTGTTGCGTTCGCTTAATACGAAATTGAAATTCTAATTTCAATGCATGCATTATAACTAGTACATTTACAATATCGTTCAACCTCTTTACAGCATTAAACAATTACAAAAGAACAAGTGTTACAACTTGCACTTAATTTTTAATATGCAATCAAACTCGAACAAATTACATATGAGTCACACACACATACATATATATACACATAACACATACATAGAAAACAAAAGAAAATGTGAGAAAAAGAATTTGAAGCAAACTAGAATGCATGGCAGTACTGCATGCAAAGCCAGAGTTTGCTCCGACGTGGGTGCCTACCGCAACTGGCACAAAAGGGACCCTGCCAGAGCTTGTGAGGGTGGTGCTACTGCTCCCACCTCCTCCGCGATTGGCGGTTGCTGATGTCAAGATCAAAGCCATCACAGTGAGTAGCAGTAGTGTTGTGTACGCCATTGTAGTACTGCTAGTGTTGATCTTCATGATAAAGTTAATATTATTGAACTATGCAGAAACGGGAATCCATGGGGTTGTATTTATATAGATAGAGAATTAGAAACTGCGTAACTTATTATATATCATATCGGGTTTAAATTCTAAGATCGTTTAAAGATATGTCATCATATCGGGTTTAGACTGTCACATTAACACAAATACATCCATACTCATCTTCAAAAAATGGGGTAAAAAATACATACTTATTATATATATTTTTACTAATCTAAAAAATATTTTATATTTAAAATTATTTTAAAGACGCTTTGCAGTATTAAAAAATAAACAAGAACATATTTATTATATTCTCTATTAAATTATTTTATTCTAAATTTTTATATAATTAATTATTTAATAGATATAATAACATATATATAAAACTTATAAATTTGTTGTTAATTTAATAGATCCGGTCTACATCGTGGTATAAGAACTTTGAAATGTGGCTTCTTAGCATTTATACCTCAACTAACAGTTTAATCAATAAAAAGATTAACAAATAGTTAAGTATGTGTATAGATTGAAAGTTGCACTTAAAATAAAACGAAACACAATAAATATTATCATATATAATAATTATTTGCAAATATGAAATATAAAAATTAGTGATCCATTGAAAAGATGAAAATTTATAAAATATAATTAATCTTTTTTATTTTATTTAGTAGAAATGAATTAAAGACAAATTTTAAGTATCTTACACCAATATCTATCAGGGAGAAATTTAAAATTTTGAATTAAAATAATCAGACTTACTATTGAAATGGTTAAAGTTATGATGATAATGGTGTTTGGTATTAGTTACAATAATCATTAATTATGATAACTTATCAATATTATAATTTTTACCCATAAGAAAAATTAAAAATTGTTAAGACGTACGTAAAATAGTTACTGTTATATTAAAAATTGTTGCCATTACATTAATAAGATTAATATTGAAATAATATCGGGAGTTCTATAAAAAGTTACATAAATTCTACAAATATGATATTATATATTATGAAGATAAGTTATTAAGTATTATATATACAGAACTTAAATTTTATATTAAGAGAATATACAAATATATATATATAAGGTATGAGTAGCATAGATTTATATATAGTGTTTCTACTAGTTAAAAGTAAGGCTATATATATTGAAATTTTACAGATCCCGTATTTGAAATACCGCCGTTGTTGTTGTTATTAAACAAATGGCAATAACTATATAATAAATGTTGGAATTATAAAAGATAAAGTTAGTAACTTAAATAATATGTAATACTCATACCTTCTATATGATCATCATCATCATCATCATCATCATCATCATCACACTCAGTCCGAGTCCCGCATTAAAGCAGGGTTTGAGAATGTTTGATAGTACGCAGCCTTACCCTTATAGAGTAAAAAGACTATTTTAGGTACACCCACATGCGAATGTGACAATGAAAAAGTGATGCAGTTTAAAAAAGAAGATATAAAAACTGACATGCTAAAAGAGTAGATAAATATAATTAAATAAGTAAATAAATAAATAAAATAAAATAGAAACAAAGAAGATATGAAATAGGAACCTAAAAGAAAAATAAAAGGTAAAAAGAAGCTTCTCTGTTTGGCTGTTTAATAGATAGAGAAAAGATTGTTGTTGTCGAGGATGATGCTGAGCAAACCGTGATGCTGTACAGAACTAATAAAATCCAAAATAAAAATACAAAGAAATAACAGTTCTATACCAATATCCCATTTTGTTAACTAATAAAGAGCATAGAGATGACATCAAATTGCACAAAGTCATAGCAAACTGAAGATAGAAAACAATTATGCTATTATAGCATAACCCATCCATCCTACACTTTGCTTATCTCTAATGGCACAAATTGATGGCATCAAAACACGACCAGCAAGATGCACAATAACACTTCCAAATGAGTAGCATAATCACAAACCTACAACTTATAATTCTATCATTAGAAAGGTTATGAGGTCACATAACACATCACGACATGAAATGATAAAAGCCATTCAACCGTCAGGATCAAAAGCAAACATAATTGATGCAACTAACCTGAATCTAAAACCTAATTGAACAATACTCTCATAGGTAAAATCGAGCAGAAGACATAATTAAGAGTAAGAAAGCATACTTGATATGAGAATTCTGGAGCAAAAATTAAGTGAAAATCACTAAACTTATTTAAAATTGAACAAAATTAATCTATGTATAACACTCAAGATGCTGATTGAGTGTTATACATGGATTGATTATTCTGCACATAAATAATATTTATTGATTTATCAAAACTAAAGAACAGATGTTCACATACAAATCATGCACTTGTTCCCATGAATCCAATTAATCATGAGGTAAATGGATTGTGGATACCTCCATATGATAAAACATGGCCAAAATCATAAAATATCTCCTAATTGGGAATAAGATCAGAAATACTCCACGTCTCCGTAGCCAATATGAAAAAAATGAAGACAAGATCATTTAAAAGAAACAAGGTATGATAAGTTTTGCTGATATACGATGTTGAAATAGTTCTTGATAACAATTCTCTTTTCATACTCCAAGTGCTTGCAAAAGCAAAGCAACTGTGTTAAAAGCCATAGAGCCCATGGGCCCTCTGCTTTATGTAAGAAATAGAACAATTTTAGGCTTTTAGCATATAAGTTATTTACTATTCCAGTTCCACATTATGTTTCACATCACATGCTATTACATTATGTTGAATATAGAATTTCTGAATTGATGTATTTGTCTTACAAGTATTAACAAAATGAATGGAACTATAGGTATTCTTTAGTTAAAAGTAATCAAAGTCCATTAGTATCAAAAAACATCATACTAACAACTAAAGCATCAAAAGAACCCTCTTCCAGTGAAATAGGACATCTGACACACGCTCTGCACTCAACAAATGCTTTGAAGTCGACACACCCAACTCGCCAATCGTTGGGCAAAACCCTGATGGTCCTCAAGCCAAAAAGTTCGCTTACACCATCGGGAGGAGGACCCTCCACCACGTAACAAAATATCTTATTGTGCTACTGTCACTGGAGATCCGGCAGCCCCAGACGGTGAAATGGACATGGCATGGCCAAAGGAAGACCAGATAGAGATCGAGGAAGGAGATATCATCTCGGTTCAAGGACCCTCCGGTGCAAGTATAAAACTATCATCGATGATCAAAACGTGCCTGGATAAACGCTGGGAACATGCTGTTCTTGTGAAATTGAGTGGCCGACGGGTGGATTACAAACTACTCTGCTCGCGTCTCAAAAGCATGTGGAACCCGACTGGACCTATGAAGGTGGTCGACCTCAACCACGGGTTCTTCCTCGTGAATTTTTTGAAGGAAGACCACTTTCTCATGGCTCTCACTCAAGGACCCTGGATCATACTAGGCCATGCACTTTCGGGGCAACGTTGGTATCGGTGCAACATTGGTATCCTGTCTTTCGAGCAACGCAAGGTAGCATCCAACAAGCGATCGTCTGGCTACGATTCTCAGATTTACTAATTTCTCGATACCACCCGCAGATCCTGCATGCTCTGGGAAATTTAATCGGAACAACTGTTACGATAGATGAAACCACCTTGCTTGAGCAACGCGGTAAATTTGCCAGAATTGCAGTCGATATCGACCTCAGCAAACCCTTGCGGCCGACCGTGGAACTGGACGAGAAAACTCTCCTGGTTGTGTATGAAGGCCTGCCAAATATCTGTTATCAATGTGGTATTGTTGGCCATGACACCAGCAGTTTTGTGAAGAAACACCATACCGAAAGCAAGAAAACATGCCCTCGACTACTAATCACCCAATAACGGAGCCTTGCCAAAACGATCGGCCCACAACGTCAACCGCCGAAGTACCACCTGCGACATATGGCCCATGGACACAGGTCACCAAAAAAATAACCGTTATACCCAACGGGCGCCAGGCAGGAGTCCATCATGCCTATCAACAGCGTTACATCAAAGGAGTGGCTCTAGATACGCCACCTTGTCAAAACAGGACAACGTAGGTGACAATCCCAATTAGGTTTCAGATTCGTCTCGCGGGGGCAATGCATCTGGGTTGGCCATCCACAAGTCTATAGGCTTCACCATAGGGCCACAAGTTACACCACTAGGGACTTGGGCTTCTCCAGTTGGGTCACGCTCCAAAGCAAAGACCAAAAAGTTGGCACTGTCGGAGGCCTCAAAAGCCCAAGCATGGCCAGACCTCCCTTTGGGCTCAAATAGTAGAGGACCCATCTTTGCTCTCACACCCGCCCAACCGGCATCCCAAGGAACTGAGCCACACGTCGCCGTTCGATTACCATCCCACGCCGACATTCTCTGTGACTAAACTTCGGCAAGGGATCAGAGTGGGGGGGAGTCGGGTAACCAATCAACCGGACAAATGGATGTCGACGGGGTCATGCACACCGTCGACTCCCAACATCCAATCCCGCCTTCAAACCACCGGACAAGGATGAGGCACGAATGGAGGAGGACTCTCGTCACAGGGACGATACTGAGGGAGTATCGCACTCACCGACCCGAAACGACCAAGAGGGATGTGGTGCACATCAGGAGTGCCCCCAGGTATAGCGACTGGTGTTTTACTCTTTTGCTATACTGTTTCATGCCATTTATGCTATGGAATTGCCAAGGGGCGGGATGGAAGCAGTTCCTTTCCACTCTGCGCACCTATATCCAGATCCATAACCTTAAATTGATTGCGTTATTTGAACCCCGAATTAGTGGTCGACGAGCGCAGGAGGTCGTGCGTAAACTGCATTTTGAGTTTTCTTTTCGAGTTGAGGCAGAAGGCTTTGCGGGGAGAATTTGGTTGCTCTAGAATTCTGATTTGGAAGTTTCAGTGCAGTATGCGCATCATCAATTTGTTCATATGAATATTAAGTATGGAGATTACACTTTTGTTTTTACTGCCGTCTATGCTAGTCCTAACTACACTCATCAAAAATTAGTGTGGCCTTTTCTGCAATGGTTAAGAAGTCAAGTTCAAGAGCCTTGGCTAATAGGCGGAGATTTTAATGCAAAGTTGGAATCTTTGGATAAGAAGGGTGGGGCCCAGTACATGATAGTGGTGAATAAAGATTTCAACGCTTGGGTGCACTGTTGTGGTCTCCATGACTTAGGCTATATAGGTTCTAAGTATACCTGGAAGAGGGGGAATGAGAAAGCTCGTCTGGATCTCATTTTCGAGACCACCGCTTGGATGGAGAATTTCCCTCAAACGACGAATACACATCTGCCTTTTTACGGGTATGATCATAAGCCTATGCTTGTAGCGTTCGCAAACAATATTATGCGGGAAAGGACCCCCCACGCATTCCAATTTCAATCGGCCTGGTTAGCTCATGCCGAATTTGATCAAGTCGTTCAAGATCACTGGCCCTCCAGCCCGTCTAATATGAGCAAACCTTAGAAGTGTTTTTGTCCAAGCTCCTGCACTGGAACAAAACCATTTTCGAAAATATCATTAACCAGAAAAAACACCTTCTGGCCCGACTAGGCGGCATCCAACGGGTAATGGACAACCCGTCAGATTCGCTTTCGAACCTAGAAGAGCGGCTCCGTGGAGAATTAACCCAAGTCCAGGGGTTGTATTGGCACCAACAATCCCGCAGTAAATGGATCTCCTAGGGCGATCGCAATACTAAGTACTATCACACTCTTACTATGGCTAAAAGAACCAAACTTTGTATTGTTCGATTAGCAAATGAGGCGGGACAATGGATCTCTGATCTGGCACACCTGAAGCTGATGGCCAGGAATTACTTTGCGAATTTATTTGCGCCCCCTGAGGATGAATATTTTGGCCTTCCCACCATTGGGGGCTTTCCCACACTTACTGAAGGGATGGTGCAGGCTCTAATTGACCCAGTACAAGTGACTAAAGTTAAAATCGCTGTTTATGACATCAATCCCAATAAAGCTCCGGGGGCCAATGGCTACAATGCGGCTTTCTTCCAAAAAAAATAGGCTTTGATTGGTCAGTCTATGGTAGAGTTTGTCCAAAAAGTCTTCCGATTGGAGGGTTGGGAACCGGAAGTAAATAAAACCATTATGGTGTTAATCCCTAAAGTCCCATCTCCGTCTTCCCTTACCCAATTATGCCCTATCAGTCTCTGCACTGTGGTGTATAAGATCATCTCGAAAATCATGGTCAATCGGTTGAAGCCTCATCTGGACCAACTAGTGGCCAATACGCAATGTAGTTTTATCTTGGGATGCCATATCACGGAAAGCGTCATAATTGTTCAGGAGGCTATTCATACCATGCGGCAAAAGACGGGAAAAACTAGGTTTATGGCCATTAAAGTAGATCTAAAAAAAGCTTATAATCAACTCCGATGGGATTTTCTGCATGACACATTAAGGACTGTCGGTTTCCCACAGCAAGTAATTAGCCTCATCATGTTGTGTGTATCCATCGTGACTATACAAATTTCTTGGAATGGGGCCCTGATGGATTTGTTTACCCCCTCGTGAGGTCTAAGACAAGGCAACCTATTATCGCTTTACCTATTCATGTTATGTATGGAAAGATTAGGTCATCTTATATCGACAGAGGTGTGCCATGGCTCATGGAAACCGATTCGGTTAAGCAGGAATGGCCCACCTCTTTCTCACTTATTTTTTGCCGATGACCTAGTGCTTTTTGTTGAAGCTTTGTCTTTCCAAGCACGGACCATACTGTGGACTCTGGACAACTTCTGTCAGACGTCCGGTCAAAAAGTTAGTCACGGAAAAACCCGAATCTTTTTTTCCAAGAATGTTCATCGTGACCTAGCTAGACAGCTTAGCTATGACCTTTAGTTTCAACAAACCACCAATTTGGGCAAATATCTAGGTGTGCCCTTAATCCATGAGCGATCAACAAGGTGCACGTTCCAATTTGTTGTGGACTAAGCGTGAAGAAAGTTAGCAGGCTAGCGAGCTCGGGAGCTATCGCTAGTAGGACTTGTGACCTTAACACAATCTGTCATTGCTTCTCTTCCGATTTACACCATGCAAACGGTGCTGTTACCAAGAACTCTTTGCAAAGATTTAGAGAAGATTATGCGAGATTTCATTTGGGGTACTCAGCTGGGCCAAAGGAAATTGAATCTGGTTTGATGGGAAGCCGTCTGTAGATCGAAGCACGCTGGCGGATTGGGAATAAAAAAACTTCGGCCGTTTAATGATGCCTTGCTCACTAAATTAGGATGGGGCATACTCACCTCACCCAATGCTTACTGGGTCAGGATCCTGCGAGCGAAATATAACCTACCAGACCACACTATCCTACACACGATCAAGCGACCAGGGGCTTTGATTGTGTGGAGGGGAATCACTACTGTTTGGAGTTTTGTTTGCCAAGGGATCAAATGGCAACTCGGGAATGGCCAACGGGTGAATTTCTGGATAGATGCCTGGGCGAGAGATTGGGGTCCTTTGGTTCTAGTATCGACCACCCCACCTCCAGAGCACTTATTGAATGCTTCAGTTAGTGAATTCGTGCTGTCGAATGGCAACTGGGATTGGGCTCAATTCCTACATTTCTTTCTAACCACAATTTGTGTTACTATTGCGGCCATCATGCCCCTCACTGATGAGGGGGGGGGGTGGATCACTTTGTATGGGGCTCGGAAACGAATGGGAACTTTAAGTGGCATTAGCTTACGACCTTATAGCTAATAATGCTATGGAGGGTACCCGTCAGTTTTGGGATAAGATTTGGAGATGGCCCGGGCCTCAGCGAATTTGATCGTTTCTATGGCTCCTGGCACATGACAAGCTTCTCACAAATTAATAGTGCGTGGCGCGACATGTTTCCCCATAATCCCGATGTTAGTGTTGTACTTAGGAAGAAACTCTCTTGCATGCCCTCCGAGATTGCAACAGAGCGAGAAATTATTGGAACAGATTCTCCTCCACGCTCATAGATAGTGAGTTTTTCCATCAGAATGTAGAGCGATGGTTATCTATAAACATTAGCCAACAACAATGGATGCAGTGATTTACGTGGAGTCTGATCTTTGGCGTCTCCTGCTGGTTCTTATGGCAATGGCGTAACAAAAGTAATTTTGAGGACACGTTTCGGTGGCCTGATTCAGGAAGTAGAGAGGTCCTATGATATGTAGAAGGGATCAAATATGCTAGATTAGTTGAACGCCGCGCGATTACAGGTTTGGGAATCCCACTGGGCACCCTAGTTGGATGGACTAAACCAAGGGAAGGTTAAGTAAAAGTGAACACGGATGGGGCTGTTATGCCAGGAACAGGCCTTGTGTCGGCGGGGGGATTGATTTGGAATAGTTCCGGTAATTGATGTGGGGGGGTTTCTCCAGAATATCAGCGTGTGCTCCCCTTTGCATGTGGAATTTTGGGGTGTCCTCTCTGGCACCCAACTGGCATGGAACCTCGGCTATCGGCGAGTGGTAGTCGAATCGGATTCCTTACAGGTTATTAATATTCTCTCATTGTCAGAATTGCTTTGTTTTACAGGTCTTCCATTGGCTAGGGACATACAGGGACTCCAGAGGCCGGATTGGAGTATCACGTTCCAACATGTTTATCGAGAGGGGAATCGTTGTGCGGATATGATGGCTTTCTTAGCGATGTCTACCGGCCCAGGCACTCATCTTATCCAAGATCTCCCATGGCAATGTTCAGATTTCTTCTTACAGGACAAGCAGGGGTCCTTCCTCGTGAGGCAACTGCGGTATCCTGATTTAATTTTTCCCTTGTACTAAAAAAAAGTCCATTAGTATCGCCAGTAAGATAATTAGTGACGGAGAAACTTGTCCATGAGATAAGAAGAAGCAAAGGTGACTTGGACCCTAGTTGAGTTGAGAAATGAAAACAATGAAATGCAGACTTGTTGATTGTGTAGATGCTGAACATTTGAGGCTCTGCCGAAGTTGCAATGACTTTATGCTGGCGGATAACCAATTGTGTTGTGAGCGGAATTAGCAATTCCAGGCAAGTGAATGATACCAAAACCTGAATCAAGAGTTTCCATTGAATATGGTGATAAGCACATAAAGCGAGAAATTATGCAAAGAGAATCACATCGTACATTAGATGATATATGCTCAAGCTCCTTCAAATGTGAAAGCTAGAACTTTGGAAGTAACGTTTCTTTTATTTCTCAGAAATTACCTGTGCAGTTTCCCACGTAAGTTTCATCTCTTGCTTCATTGAATTAGACGTACTTGTGTATCTCCTTGGAAGAGTATTGTCGACATGAATTGAAGACATATTCCAGGTTAAAGGGTGCACAATCAATGGAAGACAGGACAACCTTCAACATCAATCCCAGGAGCAGTCGGACAGGTTGCAAAAGTACAGTGATCGGACAACTCTAATCCCCACCAACTTGGTCCATTGATGTTCTTGCTCTGTAGGGTAAAATAGCACAGGATTGCCAAGAAAGCCATGTTAGAAATATTTGTGGACTAATATAATTACAACGTTAATTCCATATGTCTAACCACAATCGAATTGCCAAATGTATATTTAATAATCATAATGGGATGGTTAATTTGCTAATTGCATTTGAGGCACATGGTAGTACCCTAATGACTATATGTTGGCCCATTAA
>JAOTAY010000189.1:4085307-4097635 GCA_025629805.1 Erythroxylum baracoense | reverse complement strand
AGGTATGAGTTTCTTGACTTGATGCTCTAAATAAAATGTGATTTGGTTGGTGAATGTGGTGATGACTGCATTAATAATAGCAAGACACTCCACCATCTAATCCACCTGATAAGATGTAGTCAGCCTTTGTATCTCCTGAAGACAATCAGGTTGAAGACAATTCCTACAGAAATGTAGCAGATATAGTTGCTGGCATGCTTCCGGTGGCAGATAGTATGATGGGCACGTTAACAAGTTTGATCCACTTGTGGTTGGGAAACATACGATGGAGAATCCACACTATGAAGGGTGCAACAAAGCCTATGAGAAAGAAATAGTTCACATTCGAACTGGTCCGACAAGGCCCCATATTATAGAGGAATTGTAGGACACGTTGTCCTAGCTGGGACACGTCCAGGGGCTTCCAGTTGGCAATTCAGACACATCACAGATATGATGAACTGAGCTGAGGAGCCACCAAGCCGTCCCAAAGTAGACCGTCGATGCAATCACAGTCCCTCCTAACTATTCAGAACAAAGAAAATGTAGTTGATGATTCTAAGGGTTTACGATTTACTTAATATATCTTCAGAACAAAGAAAATGTAGTTGATGATTCTAAGGGTTTACAATTTACTTAATATATCTACTTGTTAGCTTGTATTACCTAAGCCACAAACATGGACTTGGGAGGTATTTTCATGTAGTGGCCTAGCTTGAATTTTGAAAGAAAAGTGATTGCCTATCCGATGCTAATGAAACCATAGGTCTTAAAAACCATGTTTGCTAGGGGTCTACCGGGATATAGGTAACCGATTACTAGATCAGTGATCACATCTATTGCTGGTTGCTGCAAGAAAAAGGTTCATAAACCAAAAATGTATAGACTTGTTTAATAACAAGGGAATCCAACACCAAAGGTCATGTCTGTAAACCTTACAACAAAACGGCATAGTCGAACGAAAACACAAACATCTACTCCAAATGTCTAAAGCTTTGTTTATCATCAACCGATTACCCACCAAAGTTATAGGATGGTAATCACCCTACGAAAAAATATACAATAAAAAACCCAAATTTGACACCCTACGAACATTTGGATGCCTATGCTATGCCACTAATACCAAGCCACTCAAAGAAAAATTAGAACCAAGAGCCCACAAATGCTTGTTTTTGGGATACGTATCCGGCCACAAAGCGTACAAATTATTGGACCTCAAAATTGGGACCATACTCATTTCTAGGGACGTCATATTCATGAAACCACATTTCCCTACACAGGCCCACAAAAAACTGATATAGAGCAACCATATCAGCCCATTTTCCATTTGGACAACAATATAGACAGAATCAGCCCAGAGAGTCCACTCCAAATATTTGAAACACACGACTCAAAAATCAGCTCTAACCCAGTTTCTCCTACCCTACGTGACCCGTCCATTACCTCACACTCCACCCCACTGACGGCTCCCAACACCCGCGACACACACCCACCTTCCTCCCCAGCAACATGCTCCCCACCACGTGTGCCTCACCGTCTTCGCACCAGACCCTGGTACTTGGATGACTACATATCTTGTACCACCACCGCTAGCCATGTCGCAGTCTTGTCTCTCCTGCAGGTCTGTCCACAATCCCTTACTTTCTCACATATTCCCTTTGATCATGCAATTGTATCCTTTATGGCAAACGTCTCATATCGTATGAGTCCGCAAAAGAAGACCCCTTGTGGGTTGACACCTAGTATATTGTGGAGCTCCCACAGGGACAGAAAGTTTTGGACACGAAATGGATATATAAAATAAAACGTAATCCAAACGGCACAGTTGAACAAAGGAAGGCACGACTCATAGCAAAGGGATTTAACCAACGAGCAAGTATCGACTATTCCGACGTTTTTTCTCCAGTGGCAAAGGTGACAACCATCCAACTCCTCCTTGCTATAGCGGCAGTACGCAATTGGCCCATTGAACATTGTGACATCAATAATGCTTACCTCCATGGCACAATAGATGAAGATATCTACATCAAACCTCCTCAAGGATACCAAACACAACTGGGGAAAGTGTGTAAATTACACAAATCATTGTACGGATTAAAACATGCAGGTCGTCAGTGGAATAAGGAAATTACAAACACTTTCACAGCCATCGATTTCTCGTAATTAGAAGCTGACGATTGTTTATTCATTAGAGGTACGGGAGACTCTTTTATTTCAATTGTCATATATATTGATGACTTGCTGCTAGCTTCCCCTAATGAGAATATCATTACTGTCGTTAAAGCTTATTTGCATAAACATTTTACACTTAAAGATCTTGGTAATGCAAAATTCTTTGTGGGTGTTGAAATTGCTAGGTTCGAAGGGGGCATGCTCTTGTCTCAGTCTCGGTACATTATGGACATAATTTGAGAGGCTGGACTCGATAATCTCAAACCTATGGGGGTACCTATACCTCAAGGCACGAAATTAGCAGCAGATGAAGGGGCTTTGTTATTAAACCCCGAAAAATACCGACGAATCGTCGGTTAACTCCTCTATCTGAACTTTACTCGACCTGATATCACATATGCAGCACAACAATTGAGCCAATTCACTTCTGCACCAAGGCAGCCTCACTGGAAGGTATTAACAGATGTCTTGCGATATTTATACACTACTTCTCACAAACAGCTCTTTTACCGAACACAAGACAAACCTCATCTTCATGCCTATTGCGATTCTGATTGGACAGGGTGTATCTTCTCAAGAAAGTCTCTAACAGGCTATTGCATTTTTTACGGGAATCCCCCAATATCATGAAAAACCAAGAAGCAACAAACTGTTAGCAAATCATCGGCCGAAGCAAAATACCGGAGTATGGCTAGCACTGTATGTGAATTACGATGGGTTTCTTACTTACAGCATGATTTACAAATCCCAGCACACACACCTATACCTCTCTACTGCGATAACACTGCTGCGATTCATATTTTGGAAAATCCCGTGCTCCATTAGAGAACAAAACATGTGGAGATTGATTGTCATTTGGATCGTCGTGTGGTTAGAGAGGGCTTCATTCGTACCTGCCATCTATCTTCCACACACCAACTCGCATATGGCTTCACAAAATCCTTATCAACACTCATATTTTCAGCCGCAGTTGCTAAATTGGGACTCGTCAACGAGTTGCCAACTTGAGGAGGGAGTGTTAGAGTATGGGGAAAATATGGCCAATCAGCTCCAACAATTATCATGCATTTACTCCTGAATTAAAGGACAATGCACAACGTACAGATGGTGGTGGCAAGTAAGGCCAAAGGAATAATCAGAGGATACGAATAACGGACAGCTGGTGGTGGCAAGGACAAACGAATAAAAGGAGTATACACATCTTACAGTACATATTTCTTTTGCTTTTTCGCTGTATATATTACGAACACTTGTACAGAACAAAAACAATTTTTTTCATTAATGAAATAAAGTATGTTTCTTTTGCATTAAAACTCCAAAATAGGAGCTTGTTTTTGCAAAGTTAAAACTGGGATACCTATCTCAAGCTTCTTACCCTCTCTTAATGGGTTAAACTCATACGAGTCTGTGTGCTCCAAACGCCTTTCTATCCCCATTTCCACCTCGGTGCATCAAACTGTATTTTCCTAGAAACGTTTGAGTTATGGTTTCTTAGTTCCCTACTAAGAGTCCTTTCCTATGCTGTAAATATGATCAAATATTCATTTGTATTTTGTATCTGTTTGTTTCCAATGACAAGACGAATTGTTACGGGACAATGATTCCTGAAATCTTAGTTATTTATCTGGAAGTAATGACCAGGACTTTTGTACTCTTAAGACGACACTTCATATATAACATAAGATTGGCGTAAGCAGCTGGCTGGTAATCATATGGTCAAGAATATTAGGACGGCAGATCTTATAGCGTTGTTCTGCCACTTGCGGTCGAATTCTTAGACTGACTAAAAATCTGTATTGGTTTTCCTTTTATTTCTAACATATTTCCAAAAGAAAACTCTACAAATAAACCTCTAAATCATTCGTGACATTACTTGTGACCATAATACTACAGTTCCTAGTACCATCGACCACTGTTTAGACGTGATTATCACTTTCAGTCCATTGTTTAGAGATTTTGTAGAATCAAAAGACTCTTATTCCGAATGAGGCATGCAACTGCTGCTTGCAATCTCCACCCTCCAGAAGAAATATTCCAGCAAATGGCCATAGGCTTGACATAGCAATATTCCATCCCATCGGATTTCGATTTCCATTTCCAACCTTTTTTTTTTCCGC
The DNA here is from genome assembly GCA_025629805.1 of Erythroxylum baracoense. NCBI lineage: Eukaryota > Viridiplantae > Streptophyta > Magnoliopsida > Malpighiales > Erythroxylaceae > Erythroxylum > Erythroxylum baracoense. Next base: position 4,093,367 of record JAOTAY010000189.1, on the reverse strand, counting down.
TTGACATGTAAAAGATGTTAATATCAATATTTTATAAATCAAACATGCAGTTAAACTAGTAAAATAAAAGATTTAAAATTTAAAAAATTCAATTGATTTAAGGTTATAGACCGACTAAAGATTGAATAAAATTAAAGAGTTTAAAATATGATTATTTTTACCATCGAAAAATTTAAAGTTTAATTAAAAAATTGTTAAATAAAAATAAACTAATTTATTTTAGTTTATAAAAATGTATTAATTTACAAAAATTGAAATATCAACTAATAAACTGATCAATTTTTAACAACAAAAGTTATTAAAATAAATCGAATAGAAAATTTGAAAACTAAACCAAAAAATTAGACGATTCAAAATTTTTACATTTGAATTTGTTGAATTTTTTAATTATTGATTAATATCATGTCCACACTCAACAGTTCTGGCTCCTTTATATGTTAAGGTATATACTATATCCCAAGAACATATAGTATGTGCCAAGATTATAATTACTTTAGTTCATTTATATTCTTTATTATAATTTATTGTAATTACAATTCAGATTATCTTTAATTATTAAAACTTAAATCGATTTGCAATCACAAAATAACTCAAAAGTCTAAAATTAAAATTTTGATGTACCCTTCTTATTGTCACTCGAAGATCTTTTTTATAACTTTTGAATGAATTTGTAAATTTTGAGTGAGTTATCTTTCAGAAAATAACATATGAGAGTCAGCTTGTGGTAGTTCATAGAATCATAGTAAGTTTAAATTAATCAAATTGGAAAGTCCAATCGCCATCTTCTTATGTTCTGCCAAGAGAATTTTTCAACCTTTTCGAAAGATTCAAATGGTAGATTTAACTTTATTTAGTAAATCGATTAGATAAATAAGCAACTAATGATGCACAAAATTGAATAATGACCAGTTATACCCAACTCGGTTTCTGAGTAGCAAAAGCATTGCGAGCAAAGATTAGAGAGTAATGAACCTTCCACAGTCTTATGCCAAATATGTCAAATGATACTCCAGAGAAAGCCATAAAACATGTCATGTAATGACTAATGAGGTATAACTGTAAGAAAAACCTAAGAAACTGCAACTTGAAATCATTTGAACAGTAGTAGTTTTACATACTATTGAGCCGATTCAGTATTTACCAAGAACTGGACACCCTTATAAGATGAGAGATGACTAAACTATCTGTAGCTAACGATTACTATTTGTTAACAAACCATCTACTTATCGTACATGTATGGCACCTGTTCACATTGTTGCAACACTGATAATCTCTGTGGCTCCAACTTTCTTCCTCAGTTTGGCAGTCAACTTCACGGGGTCGATGTTATCTCCGATCACCACGAGTATCTCTTTGAAGTCTCCTTCTATGCTCACAAAGGTCACTCCTGAGTCCATTTCAAAGTATAATTTTAATTATTACGACTCAAGCATATATATTATTTGGAATCGCTAATGCTTATAAAACGTCTTAAGAATAACAACTATAATTCTTACAAGTTTTTGTTTGAACACATAATTAAGGTTTGATGTATGTTAGAACAGAAACAACAGAAGTGAAGCTGATTTTTGCATGAGCTTGTTGAAACAATATTGATTACCATCTGTTTCTGCGACGATCTTAAGGGCCTTACAATGGCATTTCTGGCAATGCATAGCCACCTTCAATACTATCTTTTGCTGTAGAATCATGAAAAGATAGCGGTGAAAATTAAGACATTCTTAAGTTCTTTCTCTTCATAATCTATATCTAAATGCAAGAAAGATCTCTGAATTTTGATAGCATACCTTCATACTTAGAGTTCGTTCCTGCAATTTCTTGGCCCACGAAGCAAATAGACATGAATGACTAACATTATAAATACAATTCACATGATCACGTCATAGCTTGTTATGCATCAAGTGGGAATGCATAAGTGTTCCAGCTTTAGACTTTCAATCCTTGCCCACTTGCAACTATATGCCGGGCACCAGAGTGTTCCATGTGAAACTGTCGTAATCAGCTTTCTAAGCTGAGAAATTCATAATTACAAGCATAAACTTATATAGTAATTGACGAGTCACATAAATGAAGATTCAGCTAATTTAGAATTTGTAATAATTTTTAGAATGTGGCTGTATAGGAATACTCTTAAGCACATGCTACTTATGCTAGGCATGGCTTACTTGACTTGCAAGATTATGCTTCCTACGTATCATACCCCATTGGTATCTTTGTCTTATAATCAGCCAATGTAAATCGACAGGCTACGATATTCTTAACAATATCACATCAAGAAGTGGTAAAATGTGGTTCGATGTTACATTCGTAGGAAGGATCGAATAAGGAGGCTTGTCATGAGTTTTAATTGTAGAAGCTTCTATAAAAAGAATTCCAATTACAGACCAGACTTTAAATAAATGTGGAATACAGTTTTTTATCATTACCAATCTAATGATAGCCTTATCTAATTTTTTTTAAAATCATAATAGGACTCCTTAGGTCAAATTTAGGTTATATGATAAAGGTAACTCTCCTGTAAAGATCGATCTTATCTTATTAGCCGTCATTAATTTAATATTTATATATATTTTTTCAGTTCATACTGTACAATCTAAATGCAAGAAAAACATCTGAATCATAGCATATTATCCGTTGCCTAACTCTAAAGCTTTAGACTTCCAATCTTTCCAACTTATAATTACTATATCCCAGAGTATTATTGGAAACAGTCATAATCATATTTCCAATCTAAGAAATTCATAATTACAAGCACACTTATATAGTAATTAGCTGTCGATGTCTTGATGTGTTTTTTTTTTTCATGACACGGTTGATATTCGTTATCCTATAAGGTACCAATTTTGGTTATATAAGAAAACAATAAATATATATACTCAAGGCCGGCCCAGGGCGGACACCTGCCAGGGCCCATCTTTATAAATAATAAATAGGATCTATTTTTATTCTTATAAAAAATAAAATGAAATAAATTAGGACCTAATCTTGATCTTATAAAAAACAAAAAAAAGAGTGTACATTATATTTTATTTTTATTCTTTGCGATTGCCCAAAAATAAAAAAAAGGAACTTTTTTTTTCCTTTGCCTAGAGTCTATAAAATATTTGAAACGACCCTATTAAGTGAAATTAAATGATCTAGACTTTTCATCTTCTTGACATACGAGTTTTGTTGGTTAAAAGGACTTTGAAGTCCTGGTCATTATTGCCTTAGACATAGATAGGATTGATCATGAAATGGGCTAAGGTTGGACCATTTCTTATTTTGGCATAAGGTTTGATTAGGTTCAGGTTACGTAATTCAAAATATGATTTAGTTAGAACCATTCAATATTTTCAAGTTTCGCTCAATCTAATCCTTGACGAGACTAAGTTAGGCTCAAAGATAATTTCTATTTGCAAGTTATAGTCATTGAGCAGCGAGGATAAGGTTAAGAAAGAAGGTAACAAAAAAGCATGGGATTTATCTTCTTCATAGACGTAAATCATGGAGAAAAGGTATTGATTTCTCTTAATACTTTCGACAAAATAAGGAACGTAATTCTTATAATTAAGCCTCTAATCAGGTCTAAACATATCATGTCAGTTACATATCTTATCAGTTATATATTTCTACAATCTGTAACACTCCATTTTAAGTTGGAGCCTAGCTATTAATCATGTCCAACTTATTATAAATATAATTAACATGAGTACTGTTTAGACCTTTCATCAAAACATTTTCAAGTTGTTCTCTAATTTTGAAATATCTTATAGAGATCAAGCTTTGTTGTACTTTTTCATGTACGAAATGATAGTTAATCTCAATATATCTAGTTTATTCATGAATCACATAACTAGAAGTAATATGTAAATCAACTTGATTATCACACTACAACTTTATTGGTATTGAGGATTTAAGACCGATTTTAGATGATAGTTGCTATATCCACATTATCTCACATGTTAACTATACCATAACTTTGACTAGATACAAAATTTTATCTTTTGTTTTTTCATGAAATTAAATTTTCTCCAACAAAGATACGATAGCTAATTGTAGATTTTTGGTAATCTTAAAATTTGGCCAATCAATATGTGAAAACATTCAACATGATTTTCATATAGGATCCCTAGTATATGAGCTCCCTTTATGTAACATAATATTAATAAGGTAGTCCAATGATGAATGGTTGAAGAAGACATGAATTGACTTACAAAAATTGACAAAATATGCAATATTAGGGTGACCTACTATAATACAATTTAATTTTCCAACCAATATTCTATATTCCCCAATGTCTTCAAGCAAGTATCCATCTTTGGTGAGTTGTAAATTAGAGAGCATTAGGGTACTACATGGCTTAGCTTATAACTTTCTAGTCTTAGTAAATAGATCACGTATATCTGTCACTTCTACTCTTAGAAAACATTTCAAAACTCCAAAACCTTTCATGCGAAATTGATTGTGAAGAAAGGACTTTAAAGATGGAATGCCAATATAACAATATCATGCACATAAACAAAAAAGAGGATAATACTATATGCAAATTGTTAATAGAAGACTAAATGATCATACTTGCTCTTATTTATTCTAAACTTTTTCACTGCTTAACTAAAATTTTTAAGTCAAGGATGAAGACTCTATTTTAAACCATACAGGCCTTTTGAAGATGAAAAACTTTCCCATTCTTCCTTTAAGTAACAAACTCACGTGGTTGCTCCCCATACTTCCTCTTTAAGCTCACCATATAAGAAGGTTCTTTTTTATATATCTAATTATAAGTAGTTGATATAGAAATGAATAGACAAATAGAGGTTCGTTTAGCAATAGGCAGGAAAGTATCAGAATAATAGACATTATAAGTCTAAGCATAATTTTTTTCCATAATTTATTTAAATCGAGCCACTGATTTATCATAATTGACTTTGCTAAAAACACCCATTTACATATAGTATCTCTTCTTTCCAATAGGTGAATTCACTAAATCTCATATACCATTAGCATCTAAAGCATTCATCTCCTCTGTCATAGCATCTTGTTAACTAGGATATGATAAGGCTTCAAGAACAATTTTCACAATAATCACAAAATCAAGAGAGGAAAAAAAAGAAAAGAAGAGGAAGGTAAATAACAATAAAAATAAAAGAGAAAATAAGATAGGTGTACTGACATCATCAAATATTAGATTTGATGTTAAAGAAGAGATATGAATCAAACTTGTATTAGGATGGTCTCTTCTTCTCAAATAGACAAAGTAGATATGTAGTGGTTATGTATGTGTACGTAGAGGTAACATTAGTGATTTGATTGGTGATCTTGTTAACTAATAGATCATCATCCTCCATCTCATATATTAAAAAGTGGGAAAGAAAGGAATGTGTTCTAAAAAGGTAACATCGACAGATACAAGACATTTGTTTACAAGATGTTCGTTAATATTTAGACAATAGTACTGATACCCTTTTTGTAGATAAGAGTAGTCTAGAAAGACACATTTTAAAGATTTAAGATCTAACTTAGTGACTTGAGGGTGAACATCAAGAATAAAGCAAGTATAAACAGAACTTTGTAATTCAATAAGGAACAAGGGTTTAGTAAAAAAAAGAAATTATAATGAATTTAAGAATAAAGAACATGTGAAGGCATACAATTGGTCAAAAAACAAGTTAAGGTGGTTGCATTAGCCCTAGATGATTTGGGAGCATACATTTGGATAAACATGCTTTAATGGTTTTAAGAAGATGACAATTTTTCCTTCTTTACCACACCATTTTGAGCTAGTGTGTCAACGTATAAGGATTAATGAAAAAATACCATTTTGGGTCATATAGGTTTAAAATTATGTTGAAAAATATTATTTGGCATTATTACTTCTCAAAGTATGGATATACATAATTTATATGATTTTTAAAAATTTTATAAAATAAAATTCATTGGAAGGTTGCCAAAATAGTATTTTCGGTGACTGGAATATTCCTTTAGTGATTGGAAAATTTTCTAGTCTCAGAATTAATCAGTTTTTATACCAAATAAAATTTCTTGATGATTAAAACAACTTTTATAACTATAAGAAACTCATATTCTCAACAAACATCAATAAATTGAAGAAAAAATATTTTAAAGCCCTAACCTTATTTTCGTCAATCGGCGATCATACATGTATTGACCAGTGACAAGACCATATGGGTTTTCCTCCTAACATTGAGGGGAGTCTAATGGTAGTGGTGGTGGTGGTCAGCAACACTCACTGGAGGAGACAAATCAAATATTTGAGTTTTTCTCTGATTTTTCTTCTTAATTTTTGTGATGATTTTAGTGTTGTGAGATAAAATGAGTATGGTTATGACGGTTCAAAGTGAGAAGTTGATTGATATATATGGTTACCCAGTAGTGAAAAATAGAGGAAGATGATGGTTCTATAAATAGTAACGTTAGGGGGTGAAAATAAAAAATAGGAAAGATGAGGGTGAAAGTGAGAGTAATGTGTGTGTGTATGTATGTGTGTGTACACAAAAATATATGTATGGGACAGGGGTATTACAATCTCCATTTTTTTAAAAAAGATTTATCCTCAAATTTTACAACAATGCTCTATTGAGGAAACACGTATGGATATAACTCTCGTATCTCTTGCTCTGTTTCCTAAATGATCTCCTTGGTATTACCATTCCTCTATATCATCTTAGCCACAGGAATTCACTTTGATCATAACTAACACTTTTGAGAATCCAAAATAGCTACTAGCTACTCTTCATAGGTTAGATTCTCATTCACCTTTATATTTTATGGTTGGAGTACAAAAGAAGGATTAGAGATATACTTGCGAAATATAGAAACGTGGAATATTGGGTGATTTATGACATATCTAGAGGTAATGCCAATGAATATGCTACATTTCTAACCCTATCCATTATCTCGTAAGGTCCAATATATCTTGGAGACTGTTTTCCTTTCTTTCCAAACCTCTTCACACCCTTTATCTGAGATAACTTTATAAACACAATTTCACCAATTGGAAATTCCGTGTCCTTACGCTTTGGGTCTGTATAACTCTTTTGTTTATTGAACATTTTCTCTAGTATTTTCTTGATCAATGGAATCTTCTTTGATGTGACATTGATTAGTTCTGGGCCCTCCATCTGCCTCTTGCCTACTTTCTCCTAGCAAATTGGTAATTTGCATTTTCGTTTGTACAATGCCTCGTAAGGAAACATCCCAATGCTATTGTGATAGTTATTGTTGTAATTGAACTCGATCAGAGGCAAGTGCAAATCCTAACTACCACCAAAGCCCATCACGCACATTCTCATTATGTCTTTTAAGGTTTGAATCGTCCTTTCATATTGCCCATTAGTTTAAGGATGGAATGTTATACCAAAATCCAACCTGGTCCCCAATGCCTTTTATAATTTCCTCTAGAATTGAGATGTGAAATGTGATCCTCAATTAGAGACTATTGATACGGGCACCTCGTGTAGACACACTATTAGCTCGATATACACTTGTGGGAATTTGGACATTGAGTAAGTGGTTTTCATGGGTAAGAAATAGGATGACTTCGTCAATATATTTCTGATCACCCAAATTGAATCACTTCAAGTCCTTGTATGAGGTAGGCCAACCATAAAATTTATTATGTTCTTTTCCCATTTCCATTCAGGTATTGACAATGATTGAATCTTACCCAATCAATCATAAAATTTATGCAACATCCTTCTCATATTTTATAATGAGTTTTTTTTAAGCTTAGGGGCTGAGCCTTGAGCAACCTTTATCTTTTCCAACAATATTGACCGTACTTTGATGCTACCTAGTAGTACTCCTAAATCTGAAATTAAGCACCTTGATTTATCAAATCATATAACTCTTTGGTCAAAGTTCCCCTCTCTACTATAATATGTTCCAAACTAGCTCAGGACTTCCTACTTAGTGCATCAGCTACAACATTTGCCTTTCTTAGATGATACTGAATTATGCAGTCATAATCTTTTAATAGTTCCATGTTGGACCCCACACCCCGCCCTTAGGTCGGCGGCGTGTGTTTGCGGGACATACCGCGACATCCAACCTTACTCAGT
>JAOTAY010000189.1:4028102-4043622 GCA_025629805.1 Erythroxylum baracoense | reverse complement strand
ACGTCCATTTGTTTCTAACATTATTATTATTTGATTGTCATCAAAATTAATCATCGTAAAGTCCTTTTGACTTAACAGTATGATGTAGGTGTAGGTGGTCTTTCCTTTATCATGGCCATGTTGATATCTACCATTTACAAGGCAAATTCCACATCCTGCTTCCACTTCTTAAAGTTGAAACCGGTTAGGGTTTCAATGGTGACACTATTGTTGTTTACAGAAAATGTGACTGCAAAATTGATAATATTAAGATCAGCATAAATATAGGATAATAGTGATACTTAAAGCCATAAATAGTATCTGTACTGAGAATTTCATCACACATATCATGAAACACCTATGGGCTGAATACATAATATAAGCAGATAAAATTTCCATACAAAAGCGATCAAAGTACACACCACTCACTCTTATGATACTACCACCTGTGGGTGAATAGATTACTCAAGCAATGGTTTCCTCTATCTACTGTTTTTATGTACATCTCAAAATCTCATAGAAGGTCAACACCTGTGGGCAGAATAATCAAATATAAAACCAAAGACATCCCCAAACATGTAAGTAAAACAAATCAAATACTAACCTTAAAGGCTACTATGCTGACTATATTCTCATTAGTACTTAAGAATTTACAAACACAAGGGATACATCTGTATGTTATCCTCACATTCTGTATGGGCATATAATATGTGACAATGCACTATTAATAAATGCAAAATCCATATGCACATTCTCATTATCACATACGAGTGCTGAAAACATTATCAATCAACTGTAATTGAGATTTTAAACAATATAAATCTCAATAAAAATGAGCATCACGCAATACCGAGCACCAAATACACCTGAGGTACTAACATTTTATGTAACTCATGTATTTTAGGTTTGAAGCATGAAAATTTTCTCAAAAATGGCTTTAGGAACTTTAATTTCTTTTTTCTAGAGTTAAACTTTACTTATTACCATTGTAATAAATCAAAAAAATTAAAAACTAACCTTAAATGACTCAGGACACCATTATGGAAATTCTTAAATTTTTTAGTTTTTTTTTGTCTGTACTGCTGACGTCAACACTACTATAGCACTAACGTAAGCAGATGACGTCAGAGTGCATGCGTCCGAATGGGCTTGTGCACTTCACGCGCCGCGCCTGACGTGCAGGGGATCTGTATAACATGTGGGACACACGCGCCGTTCGTGCACCCATGCACATACTGCCTCTGACGTATGCATCTCACGCACGACATGTGACAGCATCCTAATCGTCCACACGTGCCCGATGTTTTCTCTCTCCTTGCCTAAAACAGGCAATTTTCAGTGAGTTTCGGGTCATTTTTTTGACCTCCGAAGCTCGTTTTAACCCCTTTTTTAGTGCTAAACACATTCAACACGTATTCAAGCAACCATATGCAAGAAAAAATCGAAAAACGGATTAGTTTTCTCCGAGTTTCATATGGAGAAAAATCGAAAAACATTCGTTTCTGTTCATTCGATCACGTAACTACTCTGATATCAAATGTAATGCGTAAAACAAGCCTTAGTTATGCATCCAGGATCGAACGTGAAAGAGCATGAACGATGAAAACACAAGAAATACCTGATTTTAGTTTCATGACTTTCAACGAGCTTTTTGAAGCCGAAACAAGTCTGTTTTCCCGACAACCTTTACAAAAGATGATCACCGAAATGTCATTAACGTTGTTCTGCAACTTTCTTAACACGAACTTCTTGACCGGTCAGAGAATCTGAACATTCACAACTTGCTTAACCAGCTGCAGAAGACCTTAACCTCATATATATAACTTTCATATCGAACTTTCTCATCACAAGACCAATATGAGTCCGGCCCTCACTTACTATGGCCTATTCACAAATACTACATGAAATATATGTTTCATGATAAGTAACCGTGACAAAAAAAAAAATTTAACAGTGGCAGTTACTTTATATATATGTAATATAGCAGGATTTAAAACAAGCGAAAAGGGAACATAATATGTTGCTAACAAAAAGTACCATCGGACTCATTAATGACTACGCAGAAGTCCTGGAGAGAACTGGGGTCATAGGCATTGATCAGTGAAGAAGCCAAAGTCAAGAGGATTGCTACCACAACCAAATTAACACTTCTCATCTTTTTTGCTTTGCTCTAAAACTTGAGAGCTTGCTTACTTGTTATTGGTTGAGGGATGAGAAATCTATCATGGGATAGAATATTTATAGATGATGCAGCCATAAGAGTATTATTCTCTGCCGTACTTCCTCCACCAAACATATTGAAAAGCGAATATAAACTTTTAACTAGAAGATGTCATATCTTGAATGATGATGACACACAAGTCTTAGTATCTACAGCCAGATATATTGATCAACTAAATTCTTAATAGATTGTTGAAAACTTCCCAAAACTCAAAATGCAATACAATTTCATTCTGATAGTAGTTCATTACAACTAATCAATTTTAATCATAAGAAGTACCATAGAATTATCATTAAAAAAAAGATTGTACTAAAAATGTTCACATTATTTACATGGTTCGCTACCAATACTTTAAATTGCACATATGTATGCTATGTAGTTTGACTCAATTCCTTTACAATAATGTTTATAAATTTGCTATCCTAATGAAGAACCATGCAAATTGTATTGAATCTTGGATAGAAAGAATGCAACAATAGCACATGCACACAAAACCAATACGTAAGTTTTTTTTGGTTGTTAAAGAGTAGTGGACGAGACATAGATTCAAAGAGAATCATTCCACGAGCTAACCCCACTAGATAAGGGTCTTCGCTTTGCGAAGATCAGAAGAAGAGGGTCATCAATTACACATAACTTTTTTTTTTTTGCATTTCACAAAGAAGCAGTTTCAGACTATTAATTTACACTAATTAATTTCTCTTTCCAAGTGACAGACCCACTGCCCTTCACTCCCAGTGAGTAACTTGGAACTTTTTTCGATTAGCTATCAATAGTTTTAGTAACTTGATCTTTTCTATATATGTTTTATATGGTTATAGTAATTGGAAAGTATCGTTTTTAGTAGTTAAACAAGTTAATTGCCTTAGTCTCGAGTTCGTCTCATGCAGCAAGATTAGAATGAACGAAAGAAGAGGATTACTGGCTACAATTAGGTAATTTTGCGGTTCAAGCATCGTCTAATGAGTAATGTGGCTTTCCTGTCCATTTTTGTTCCGACAGAACAAAAATTCGGTCGACATTTTTTTGGGATCAGGAGTACGATTTAGGTCTCCCCATAAGGATGATTTTAGATTTAAACTTAATTCTCTAACTAGCTTATCACCGCAACGAACTCATACTGGAGATACAGTAGTCAGCTAAATATTTCATGACACTTGGCTGCTGATTGATGCAGAGACATGAATCACTTATATTTCATACACTACTAACATCGTATACATTTCACAAAGCTGACAAGCGTAGCCTTGGTAACTAAGATTCGGCCTTTATGTAGCAAAAGGCATACTACAGGATCACCCGTCATTGATTTTAAGGCCATCAAGGGGTACTCGAAAGTCCATTGCGATTGTCATTCCCAAACTTATGTAACTCGGACTCTATACTTTTAACTATTTCCGTTCCTACTGCAGGTGGCTCAGGAAGATCCACATGGAAAGATCCCTGTTTGATTGGTGCAGTAGATTCGTTGACCATTGCCTGATGCTTGATATAGTTGTAAAGCTGTTGATGGAATGGATGGTCCAATGAAAAGCAATTCGCAGTACCGTTCCCCGAGTGCCGAGACGATCCAGACCCTTCTTGTTTACAGAAATGCGGAAGCGATGCAAAATCCATAATCTACATCATACATGTCCAACAAGATTAAGTGGGATAAACTGTGGTAAATGAAGGAAAAGAAAATGTCTCAACAACTTCCCAAAGATTGTTAAACCATTTATGTTAAAGAAGTGCTCAACCTTCAACAGCTTTAAGCATTGTAGAGAAACAAGCTTACCTTTAACAGCTCATCTCGTCCATTGCCTGACAGTACTTGCACTTTTTTCCTTGTCCGCTCTTGCAGTAGAGGCTTGACAACCTGACAAGAATGTTCATCTTACATGGTGCCCGGGCCAAAAGGTCCTCAATAGTGTTTTTAAGGTATCAAAATCATTTTATTATGAGCTCAAGATAGTAGCTTGAGAAGCTAAGTAAATGGAACACCAAAAGTAGTAAACTGAAAGACAGTTGCTCAAGAAAGGATGGAGACTTACCTTCCAACAAGCTGAAAATATATATGGCGCATTCACAATGTAATAAGTATTTGTCTTCTCTGGATAATTTAGATCATCAATACTTGATATAATGGTCAACAGCTGCACACAAAACACAAGCAATCAATGAGAAAAAAGTCAAAAAATATATGCATATGGTGGCAACAGTTCCCAGCAATTAATTTGAAGCAATATTTACTTCTAACTTATAAAGAAAGAAAGACTACAAATTAGTAAGATATACTACCATCGAAATATGCTGTCACAAACTTCAACCATGGGTAGGAATACCTTTATTTGGTTTAGTGCTGAAAACTTCAGGCCAGTCATATCCAGAACCTTCACACAGGTCGTTATGGGTCGCTCATACCTTTTTGATGCAGTAGGCTGGAATTTAGCAAGCAAATCAGTACACCACATGAAGAAAAAGACTACTGACAGCGTGAGAACTAATGCTTACCAAAATTACACGATCCCGGTATTCATTTATTTGAATATGTGATTGTACATAGCAGTGGACCTTGAATCAAAGAAAAGATAAACCACTTCAGAATGTGGCAAACTGAGCAACACATCAGTTAAGTAAAAAACTCACATAGGTCGCAAAGTTAAATCATAAGTTTGGTACAGTTCAGCTTCATCAAGGCATGTGCCATATACTTACTGATGCTTTGTCAAATGTGCTTAAACCAACACCAATGGCGAACACAGGATGCCCCTGAAGATTATAAAGAAAGCTATAAGAAGATTGAGAACAACACAAATTCCACTGGATACAAAGGATTTATCTGAATGTTTTCAATGGCAAGACCTCGCAGCATATAGAATGCCACAAACTGCCAGTGAAATTTTTTTTTAAACAAGATATATATCTGCCACACTAGCATAGAGCAAATACCTCTCTTGAGTAACCAGACATTCCAATCAACTGTGAATCACGCACATCTCTGTATAACTCGGATGGAATAATTGGTCTCTGAAAAAGGAAAGTGCTGGAGATTAGACTTTAAGAAGTCACTTTCTTCCATGATCATTTCAGCAATAGAGCCACAGGAGAATAATGTGCCACCAAAAGTAATTTGCTTCAAATAAATGACATTAACTCATTGTATGCGCTGATGTTCTGCGTAAGAGAGGGGAGAGAGAGAGACAGATTAAGTATCCGCGAGAGAAAGAGAGATTGATTTTCTGTTGTTGCTACTTGAATTCATTCATACCAGAAACAAATACGGAAGTCTATCAGTCAATAACATCAACGACAGTGAATCTTACATCATTCAGAATGTAATGGTGAACTTCATTCAAAGAAGATAAAAGCACGCCACAATGAACGTAGGCTTTCAAATTAAAATACATTATTTACACCTTCCAGTTTCAGTAGTTCGTATTCTAATAATCTGTGAATTTGTAAGAAACAAAGAAATATAAAGTTCACAAACCACAACCAAAACTACCAGCACTTGCTGCTCCAGGATGGATGCAGACTTTGAGATGACGCATTGGACCCCAGTCCTAAGTTTAGTTTGTAAAATATAGGATATAAAGATTTTACTTCTTCTCAAAAGGTATCAATCACACTGAGAGAAAAAAAATTAAAAAAGACAGAGACATAAGTGTAGCAGAAGAATATGGCGCAAGGTTTAGCAAAACTTGCCTCTAGTATTCTGTCGATCTCATTTTGTACTCTCCAGATCAAACAATCCACTAACTGAATAATACATGCATTATGTCAAGAGATTGCCAGTAATTTATTCCATTAGAGTGTAGATTAAATTCTTAACTTGAAAGGCATTCCAATCATAAGAGTTTCCACTAACCATTTTGTGGGCTTTGACAACATTCCATTCTCTAGCTTTTAAGAAACGGACCAAAGTCTCAGTTTGATATCCTTGATGGATATTCTGGAAATAAAGAAACAACGGTTCAATGAATAAATAGTCCAAGAATCTTAAAAACAGTTTCTTGTGGAGATTCATAAATATCCAGAAAAACAAAAAGTAGAGTAAATCAAAAGTCACACTTCTGTCAGACCATGTTTTGTCCGGCAAAGAACAAATGAATCTCATTTTTGTACAGTCAGTCAAAATCAGAAAATGTTAAAAAAATAGAAATTTAAGTGATTTCAATTACAATTGCTCAAACATGAATCATACAATAGTTAAATGTGAAAATTAAATGAGATCAAAAGACTTCTGGAGAATTTAGACCTCGTGAAAGCAAGTTAAGATCAACTTCAACACCCAACTATTTATACTAAAGTTTTTCACCATCTTGGAATTTAAACAATGCCTTGATAGCTATCATTATGAAATTTGAACAAGGCTTTGAGACTACTTCAAACACGCATTAGTACCATCTCTGAGACACCACAAAAAGTTTCTACACTGAAAGAGAACTACCGCATTAGATGTAGATTTTGTTTTTCAGCATAAAATCCCAATCGACAATTTCAATCAATTAGAACAATTATGAGGTTCGTTAAAAGTCTGGCCTTTTCTGGATCACTTTTGCCTCAGGAAACACCTTGCGATCTGCTTTTGAACTCATTCTCAAACAGCAAATTCCCTAAAGACAATCTTATCAGGTACCAGGCGTCCATCAAAAGTTGCTGGAGACCTACTTTCAGATGGATCGGTACATAAAGTTCAGAATGGCACTAATCAAATCAGTTAACTAAAGCTAAGAGAATAATTTCTACCAATCTAGACCGTATGGCCAATCACGATAATGCAAAGACAAACTGGAACTTCAGATTGAGAATATCACAGAGCTCAATAACCACCCTTCTGGATCAAGTCTCACTAATTCCCCACTTCACATTATGGCTATGTTTTCATTCTCTTAACAATGACAGACCAGAAATAAACACTGTGACACCATTTCGCTGCCTCTGTATTGATAACAATGTAATCAAAGGAAAATGCATGAAAATTTTAACATCCAATGAAGGAAATTTAGGCAAGCGGGCCAGTTTTGCATCAGCATCACAAACTTCAACTTAAAGGAACAAAATTCACCAACTTTATTCGAACAGGCACGGAGAAACTTAGATCAGATGAAACAGAACCAAGCACAGGGAGAGTCAAATGAGAACCTGATATGTTTTCTTCAGTGCCTCCTCAACTATCATCACATTTTCCACAGGACAAACAGAAACAAAAAGTTCGATCATTATATGGGCAATAATGGAGCAGATAAATAACTTCTGGGGACAAATAGCAAAATTAGGTAGAGATCAACGAGTAGAAGTAAACCTTGATCCATTAATGCTTTGAACTGGTTCACAGCTTCTTGTGAAACGATTCCCATTTCTTGTTTCTCTTTCCCGTCTCTCCCCGCCAAATAAAATCAAGAAAGAGAATGAAAAATTAGCAAAGTTCAGGACTTTCTGCTGTATTATCTTTGTTGACTCCTTGTCGCTTGTAAAAACTCAAAACTACAACAATGGACTTAAGAGAGAGAGAGGGTTTGGCAGCAAACCGCCCAAAAGCAGAAGGCCTACACAGTACTGTGCCATAATTTTCTGAGGTCAATAAAGGTTGGTGATCTAAATAAATATCACATGTACAAATGGGTATAAATGTCCATCTACAGACCACCTAGGAAAAATGTGAAACCTCTCCCATAAGCTCTGTACTTCACGCGTAGCTGTTGACATTACACAACACACACACATGGCACAAGCAAACCAACAAACGTTTTTGTTACTTTGTTCCCTTTTATTGTGTGCTTTGCATGGTAAGAGGATGTCGAAAAGGAAGCTAGAGAATCTCTACTTTTTTTATTAAAAAAAAACTTAAATACACGAATCCCAGTCTGTTAATGCTCACATATTCTCCAAAAGCCTCAGTTTCAAAGAAAATAAATGTATTAGCGAGGAAAGCTTCAATCTTTGAAGTAAAACCTTAAAAAAGCTTCATTTATTCAAATCAAATTTCAGAGAAAGCTTCGATCTTTTTACTTTCCAACACGTCCTTCTTGTTCAGTTTGCTTGAATCGGTTCGGCCATCTCAAAATATAATTGGGTTTGAGAGAGAAAGTTTGGCTGTCTCTTTCCGTCCTGTTTCCATGCCATATATTCAGTTTTGCAACCTTTAGTTAGTGTTGGTCTCACGGAGCTTTGCTGAGTCTTCCTCTCCTTTCAAGTCATTATCAAATCACTGTCTCTCCAGTATTGGCTAAGTCCCTCTCTGTCATTCATTATTCTTTACCTTTCTTCATAGTAAAAGATGACATATTTGGTCATAAATATCTCTATTATAACATTTCAGAATACATTTTGTCGGTTTAAAATATTTTTATTCTGTTTATTCGTCAGATCGATGTGGACCGTTCAGCTATAGGTCACCACAAATCTAACTCAGCCAAGATCAAACTATTTTTTTCGCAGTTTTTCCCATGTGCTTTACGTAACTATTTAGTCTATTACTATGAATATTCTACATCTTGAGTCAAGCGTCCATGGACCACTGCCACGATTTCTGTTGTTATGATAAAATAATTGTTTTGTTCTTCTTAAAAGAATTGCAAAGGCAGTCCCTTTAACTTTTCCAGTTTTCTTTCCAAGCTTTTCTCAGTTGAATCTTCCCTTTTAGTTGCTAATCCTCTTTTTGTTGTTTAGTTGAATGTTTGATTTACCCAGAACGAGCAGTGTTGTTAATGATGAATGTTTGATTTACCATGTCCATGTTAGAAAAGGAGAACCATAAAATAAGCTCTCAGGAATTAATTTTAACTTTTACAAATTTTAATTAAGAGTGGATTCTTGTTGTATTAAATTAGTAAATTAAAATTAAATATAAATAAGTTTAGTTATATAATAATTTATAAATTAAATGTATGGAATAAATTACTTTAAAAATTGTTAAAAACCTTTTTTTACTCAAAGTCATGGTTTTAAACATTTAAATTTCTTAATGAAGTCATCCAACCAATCTTAAGTGTCATTCATTAGTCGGATATCATTTATTAAAAAGTAAAAAATTACTGTATTTAGTGTACAAAGTTTTCTATTTTTTTAAAATTTAGAGAAAGTTATAATGTATACAATCTTTCTTTTGTATTTTAAAAAAAATTATTTTTTTAACTTAAATTTGTAACTTTATGATAACAACTTTACTGATTACTCTGAGGCTCGTCATCAAACAAAATCATTTATATATTTTGTGCATTGTACGAAACACTTTGATGAAATAGCGACAGGAGGGCACCAAACTTTTGGAGTGGGTAGTGATGCCGAAAGAAAATGGGATCTATCATAGAAACCACCTAATTTACCTTTCTCTTCTTTTCCTTCTTATCAGGATAAGATTACACCGATCTTTCATCTCCTTCCTGTGGAATTGCTTCATCTACGAGTTCTGTCATCAATCTAGTGGTAGCCATGTCAACGTCCAACAATAACATATCTATATATTCAAGTAGTTGGAACTTAAACATGTAGTTTTACGAAAGCAACAAGACTGACTTCTTTTTATGGTTCAAAGTTTAGTTGGTTTACAAACTAAAAGAACGATGAATATTTATACTTTTTCAAGATAATTTTTGATTAGATATCACTATTTCTAACAATTAAAACATAAATAAACTATTTTAAACTTATAAAGTTCATTTGAAAGTGAAAGGTAAAGATGGTGAGTTGGAGAGAATGCCAAATTATGTACGTATACGCGAAAAAGATCACAAAATAGGGAACGGAGCCATTTTCCACACACGTGTTGTTGGACACTACTCAGGTTTGATGTTGAATAGCAAAGATCAAATTCCAAAATGTTCTTACCATTGAAGTGCAAGTTTGTATAGTTACGCAAAGAACCAATTTGTGGAAAATATGAGTGGTAATATTCAACACTCAAATTGGAATTTTGTATCATTGGTAGAAGGTGTCCACTTATTTAAGGAGGAGAAATTCATGAATGCTACGCATTAAATTATACATTAATTCATTATTTAATATGACCCGTGTAATGAAAATAACACAAAATTATTTTACCAACTTACATTCAAAGGCTTTTTTATTAATTTATATAAATTACGCGTAAATTTTAAAATATTTTTTATCAAACAAGAATTGAGAAGAAAAGTGTCTAGAAAGAATTAAAATAGTAATAGTTATTAAGTTAATATATAAGTATATATATTATTACTGGAAACAAACTTTGTGTTAGTTAAGGGTAAAGTTCATACTAGTGGATCTTTCTAAATCTCAAGTGTCGCGGAATTCTTACTAGATGTTATTGGTGTACAAGTATACAATATGGATTAACATTTATAAGGTTATAATATGGAAGAGCTTTTTGGATAATTATATGAGCTATCTGTATATGAATTTATAGGAAAGAGAGCTATCTGTAAATGAATTGATACAGTGAAAAGCCATTAGTCCGCATAGGTACTGCATAAACTATTTATGTTTAGAACTGAAGGAAAAAGAAATCAAAACCAATGTGTAAAAGTAAGCCAGTCAAAATCAGACTTTTGACTTTAGGAAACATATGATAAACCAGCATTGAAACCAGAAATTTTAGTAAACTTGGAGTCAAAAAGAAAAATTGGAGGAGGAAGAGGTAGATTACAGGTTTTACTTTTTACCAACATTTTTCAAGATTTGTACTAAGAAACATTCTGTCTAAAGAGTTAAACTATTAGCTATTAGGTGAGATGTATTCCGGTATAAATTTTCCCGGTATATTAGATATAAACAAGTTTAATAGTACGCAATTTTATTTTTAATTATTTATTAAATATATCATATATTATATAATTATGAATAAATACATTATATTATATACAGCGGTGGTGTAATTCGAAATCTTTGGTTACAAAACTTTGTTAAAAATTATTCAATTTAAAAGCTTAAATTGATCTCAATTAACAGTTTATAAATTATTTTAACAATTTACCTCTACTACAATACTTAGAACCAAAGAATGAACAAAATTTAATCACTTCAACATATTCTTCCAAAGCCAATTTTTATGTTGAAGAAATAGGAAATTTTGAATCGATTAAGAAAAAGCCTTCAAATTTTGAAGAAAATAAGAGAAATTTTTTATTAAAAATGTAAAAATAATAATAATCATTTGTAATTATATTATTCTTATTAAAGTATTGAATATCTTATCATCTTTCTAAACTTAATCTATCAATATTTATTCAAAATTTAGAATTTAGTTTTAGAATTAAAATTTTAAATTTCAATTAACTCAATTTATGTTAAATGAGCTTATGCATAGAACAAGTAACTAGGATTAAAATTTTAATTTAAAATAAAGAAGCATTGACGCTAGAAAGGATTTTTATACCCGACGTATATTTAATTATGTATTGTATTTGTCATTCACTTATATATAATAGTTAGCATCTTAAAGTGAAGGAACGTGCACGCATGATGCAATATCGCATCACGGAACGTTGTTTCAACTTTCAGCATTAAGGCAGGAGGACACGCTTCACTTCGTAGGCCTTTTTTTTCCTATGTAATTTAATCATTTTAGAAGTCCACCATGTTCTTTAATCTTAAACTTATAATGTATGCATACAAGGAAAGATATAAGTGAATATATTCTTTAAAATGCACGATCAGGTACCTCATCATTTCCCCTTACGTGTAGGGTTTTGACAAAACAGTATCTTATAGGTTTATTTCATACAAGTTGTATAAGTGATTTGGAGTACTAACTCTTCACGAAGTCTTTTGAGAAACTCAATAGTGTCAGAGTTACCAAGTTTCGGCCTAAGTTGCTCTACTTTGCGAGTTCGAATCTTAATCATGCAATTTGAAAATGAGACCTCAATACTATTGCGTCAAAATTGCATAAATAAAACATGGTGGTTGTATAAGTGATTTAGTATGCTAACATTTCACAAAGCCTTTCGGGGGCTCAGTGTGCCCATTGCCTAAAATTCCAAAACCAATCACGAGAGTTAACAATAAATACATAAAAGATAGTGAGTGCAAAGGCAGAACGGGGTATTATGCTAATTTCCCTTTTCATTGGGAGTAATATAAGTTGCGGGAAAAGGAAGATCAGATGGGAGATAATTTGTAAGTAACTTAGCTTAATAATTCCAAAATGTCTTATCCTTACTTTTTTTTAAATTTTTGTCGTTTCAATCTTGTAAGACATAATTAAAGGTTAGAAAGTAATGTGAACTCAGCAATCTTTTCTTTTGAATTTTGCTAAATAAATAATTTTTATTTTAAATTATCTTCCTTTCTTAGCAATTTAGTACAAAAGAAAGTTGAAAATTCAATTTGTTTGGAAAATATCCTCTCCTTTTTCTTTTTGAGCTTGGTAAAGAAGAAATGCTTGAGGAAAAAATTTAATATCATTTGTGAACGAAAAGTCATAAGTTTGAGTCACAAAAACAGTCTCTTTTTTAAAAATAATCACATTATGTAATCATTTTTTAATTAATGTTACTTAATTAAGGGGGAGTTTCTAAAATACTAGCTTAGTTAACATCTAATAACTTAATTTTTTCATTAGATGCTTGGAAAAGATATTAATTGTTCAATTGATTAATCATTAACAAATTTATTCATTCTTGTAATTAATATATGGATGTATCCAAAATTAGTTCAGAATAGAGATATAGCCTATAAATCGAATCTCTAACTAAATTGTTTCAAATTTGTGAGCTTGTGAGGATCCTGATTTCCAAAATTTTACACATAATCATTATTAGACTTAATTTAAGTGGAATCTTTAAAGAAGACAAGTGAGTAATGCCAATCTCTAAAAATGATATCTTATCGTTTAATTTGGAGGAAGATGCGGAGCTACAATTGTCAAATTATGGAGAAAGCTTTGTTTCGGTCATCAAACCAAGCAATCCCCTGAATTTCCTGCTACCTTCGTCATCGTTGGATTATAGAGTAAGATAACATATATAGCTCTGAAATCTTTAAAGACTCCGTACAAAGCTCTCCGTTGACATTAAAAGGTGCATTGATGTTATGTTATTAAAACTCCGTTACTTGTTTGTTTTCTTAGTTTCAGTTTACACTTTCAATTGCTTATTTCCATCTGTCAACATCATCAGGACGGTTCTGTCGCCCGAGAAAACATGCCAGTATCGGATGCCGGGGCTACACACCCCGATCATGAAACAGCTGCTTCTTCATCTTCATCATACCAATACCAGGGTAGTAACAATTCATCAAGCAGCAGATGTGAGATTGAAGAAGAGAATTCTAATGAGTTCTTTGAGATCAATCATATGGAAACCATCAGAGAGGAGTGCGAAGGGAGCCTGTTTTCAGTGGATGTTCATAACAGGGATGATGAGGATTGCGTTTACGTTGGTGTAGGGAAGAGTGAGTCAAGCATGGATGCTCTTTCGTGGACGTTGAAGAACGCCGTAAATAATGAGACCACCATGGTTTATCTCATCCACGTCTTCCCAGAGATACACCACATTCCTTCTCCATGTAAGTAAGCTACAGATCTCGATCCCCACATGTTTGCTTCTGGGTTCTTAGTTTTTATCGATAAGCGTGCCTTTAGGTCAAAAACAGTGTCTGTTCTTTGTCGTCCTGGACCACTTGCCCATGTGAGCTTGTGCTTGTGGTCTTAACTGCCGGCAGCGACTTCAGAGTTCAGACAAAAAACATTAGACTTTTCTTCCGCACCTACATTATTGACTTTGATTAGGCTTTTGTTATTATAGTTAGGTTTTAAAATGAAAGATATTTGTCTCATCAAAAATCAAAACGGGAAAATAATTATCAACAAGTAATAAACAGAAAGTTTTCAGACATAAAAACTTATTTTAATATATTTAAAAAATTTTAATCATAACAAATTATTTTTTAAAATAGTTTTTATGTCTAAAATATAAAATATTTTTATGTTAACTTTAATAAATGGATATATTGAATTAATTTAAAATAAAATTTCAATTTAATTATAATAAGAGACTAAATTTTAATTATATAAAATTTAAAGAATTATTCTATAATTAAAAAATAATTTCAAATGATATTAAACGTGAATGGATACTAGTCTTGTGTTGTACTAATACTAAAATCGATACAAGATACATTCACAACTTGTTTAACACTTAGTCTCTATGTGTAAATAATTATTAATTATTTTCATTTCTCAAATATTATTTTATATTTTTAATTTTCATATTTATTTTTAATTTATTTTTAATTTTTTCTATTTATTTGTCAATGTCTATCTACTTTAAAGTTTAAATATACAATATAGACATTGCCCTAAGGAGTGGTTGAGTTGGGGGAGTGGGAAGCATAGGGTAAAAAGATTTTGTGTTCAAATCCCCTTACCTATACCCACCTGATCGAGCCTATCGTACAAGGCTTGCTTAGTGTAAAGTACCCGATTGACATGATTTGCAGGTTATTGCGTTAATCCGGAGGTTTACCTAGTACATATCCAAAAGATAGCGGTTGTGGATTCCTTCGTTCCCAAAAAAAATTAAGATTTAATTTAGGAATAATAAATACATAGAATAAAATGAATGTATAATTATTAAGGGTACACTTTTATTTTTAATTTTTTCAATTTAAAACTTAATATAAAATTTTTATTTAAAATTTCAATTTATTCTTATTTTTATAACACATGAAGTATTTTTAATTTTTAATTTAATTTTATTATGAAATAAGTTAGTAAGAATAAGTTGTGATGCTTATATATTTCTTATACAGTTTCCTTTAATTTAGCAATAGGAATATCCATGCAGATGTATGGTTGATTTGCTATTATATAGGTCCTCCTAGTATCTTGTATGTATATAAAAATATATGAAAGAAAATATCATACATATTCATAATTTGGTATTAGAGCATTTCTTCCTTAAAATCACTAGTTGCACCATAATGTTATTATCAAAATTGATGTTGAATTTTCTATCAACAAGAAAATATCCACCATGATCATTCAAGATACTCCCTCACTTTTAGGGATTCTTTAGCTTTTTAATCTCGAGTTTGCACCCGCCATTCACTACAAAAGTCCGATATATAAACATAGGCAGTACCAACTCTCTTGCCCTTCTTCCTCTGGATCTTCTTCATGTAAAACTCCAACTCTTTGCCTTCTAATATGGAAACCATTGAGCTTACTCGCAGGTGGAAACATTTGCATGTTCTCAACTGGTCTGAGTCCACCACATTGAGTAAAAGAAGCTCCAATGCTTCTTGTCTCTCTTTTTCCAAGCAGGACACTCGAAGAACAAGTGCTATCGATACTTATCATTGATTTTTTGTGCTCGTTTCCTGTTTCTCATCTACAAAAGCCTGAAAGTTTTTATA
>JAOTAY010000189.1:4007585-4028002 GCA_025629805.1 Erythroxylum baracoense | reverse complement strand
ATGTCGACGACGACAAGTCCTTCTCCTTCTCCTTCTCGACTGCGGCGTAAACGTGCTTCTTGCAGTACTCTCTAGCGAGGATCGCTCCGGTGACATTGGGCAAAGGGAGCTTGCTGTCAGCGCAGCCATCCTCGATCATGTGCTTGATTATCTGCGACTCCACGACAATCGACTGCTTGATCACAAAGGTCTCTCCGTCCTAGATCATTTAGTTAAGTAGGTGACACGTCGTTTTAGTAGGGGTTAGATTGTCGAGTAATAAACCAATAAGAGATGACAAAAATGAACACTAAAGGAGCTTTTGTAATTATAAAATAGGCATTGAGGAAGAGACCTCACCAGTTATTTGAGAAGACGCGAAATTGGAGACAACAAGACATTTTAGAGGCAAATTTTCTAGCAAGAATATGAAGGCAGAGGAACGTCTAAGCTCAGGAAGCATTGGGTAGTGCAGTGGTAGAATTGACAATACAGTTGAGGAACAAAACAGCGGACTTCTCCAATCTCATCGTTACTGTGATATAATAAAATAAAACTCAAAAGTTTCTCTAAAAATTTTAAAACCAAACATATTGATATGAATCCCTAAGTTACATATAATCATTATGAGATAAGAAAATGCAAGCACAGGTAGAACGATAAGATACGAAACAAAGAAATAATTAAACAAAAGTGCAGAGAGAAGAAACCAATTTTGGGTGGGAAGAAGGCAGAGAGAAGAAACCAGAGAAGAAACACGCGAGAAGATCAAAATGTTTAATTAAACAAAAGGCAAAAGTCTTTTGTGACATTTTATTCAACAAAACTTTGCGGTTTCTATTTTGCAACATTTTATTGATAAAACGTCACAAAAAGTGTTACAAATTCGCGATGTTTTCATAAAATGTTGAAAAAAATTCGAACTTTTTATGACGTTTTTTAAATATCACGAAAATTCTTCACAATCTACAATGTTTTACAATAAAACATTGCGGATTGTCTTATTTTCTGGTAGGGATTATAAGAATACATATACAGTCGATGTTTACTAGAAAAAGCATGGCTATCCAGAATGGTATAAACTCAAGTAAGATGAGAAAAAAATATTTTGCTCATAATATTAATGTTTCATCTTCTGCTTCTCATATATCTTGAGTATCTTCTTAAAAAGATTAGTTTATCCATTAGTTCTACTTGCCATGATACTTTAGTTATTGATTCAGAGGCATTGATCATATTGCTAGTAACTCTTCTGTTATTGAGTCACATCCACATCGGTTAAGTCTATATAGGTTGTTGATGAAAAATCTATATCAATCACATGGGCAAGAAATATGTCTTTTTCTCTAACATGTTCTATATCCTCTATTCTACTTACACTTACACTTTTAAATAATCTCTTCTTCATCAGAAAAATAATAAAGGATCTCAATTGTTATGTAATTTTTTACAGGTTGAGACAATCTTATAAATATGATAGTTGGCATTAGATAAAAAAGGGTTTGTTTATATTGTTTTAATGATAACCGAGGCATAACAACTCATACTCATGACTTCCAAACAAAGGGAGAGAATTAAAGAAAATTATTCTTTGACAATGTCGGTTGGAATATCTATCTTCTCTTATTTAAAACATTTATTTTAAAAATTAGTTTTCAATATTTATATTTTAATTTAAGATATGAATATTCATTTATGCCAAAAATATCATAGTGTTTCTTTTAAAGTTGGTTTTAATAAAAGCAATATTCCTTTTTTCTGTAATTATACTAATGTATAAGGTCCATTTTCTATCCCTTCTATTTTAAGATAAAAATATGTTGTATATTTATTAATGATTGTACTAGAGTTAATTGGATATATTTGATGAAATCCAAAAGTGATGTTTCACATATTATTTCTCAGTTTTACAATATGATTCTAACTCAATTTTACACTAAAATAAAAGTTTTTCATTCTAAAATTACTCTTGAGTTTACAAAACATTCTCTTGCTAATTTTATGATACAAAATGGTATTTTTCAGTAGACAACTTGTGTTTACATACTCCAACACAAAGGCATATTAGAAAGTTACTTAAAGTGCCTTGACCTTTATATTTTAATATGCAAGTTCCAAAACTTTTTTGGGTTTACCATGTTATGACCATTATTTTTCTTATTAATCGATTGCCTAGGATTCTTGATTTTCGAACTCCTTTAAGGTTGTTATCTAGATTTCATTCCATTCCTTCTGTCCTAAATATTTTCCCTAAGGTTTTTAGTCATTTGTTTTATATGCATGTTCACTCTTCATAGAGATAAACTTGATCCTCGTGCTATCAAGTATATTTTTCTAGGTTACTTTAATTGACAAAATGGATACAAATGTTTTTATCCTCCTACAAGAGCCTACTATATCTCAATGAATATTCAGTTATGTGAAAATAAGCCCCATTTTGTTGGGGAGATATCCATGGTTCCTCTTTATAGGGAGATTAATAGTTAAAAAGAGGAACAATTAAGGTTGAAAAAAACATATAGATCTCATATATAGAGAAAATTAAGGAAAATAAGGAATACGTAGTTTTAGATGACCCATTTATTGAGGAAAACAAAATTAAACCTAATGGTTCAGCTGATGATAAGAGACTTGAGAGACCAACTCATTTGTTTAGAAAGGATATTCTTAGAAAATCAAAGATGTCACAATTATATCTATTAAACATAGCAGCTCCCTTGATGATACTACCATGTAATTAGATTAATCTTTTAGGATTGGCATCGACATATGCACCTATTATTCTTAATCTCCTAAAACTCCTAATCATAGCCCTAATCCTAATCATAATAAAAGATATCTTCTTCATGTAAGAAAAGAACCTAATATATTTGATTTTTCAAAGGTCTCTAATGTTTAATATATCTTCACTTCTAATTCTATTATCGTTTATCTAAAGTTAACTTGACATTTGCTCTTCAATTGTCTTCTATTTCTATTTCTAGTCATTTTCAAGAAGCTTTTGAAGATCCTAAAAATGCAATGGTAGATGAAATTATAGCTCTCTAAAAAAATTCTACATACAAAATGGTCAAGTTGCTAATTAGAAAGAAGATCGTAAAGTACAAATGGGAATCACGATGTCAAATACAATTCAGATGGAACAATTGAAAGATACAAAACTAAATTGGATGAAGACGGTTATACCCAAACTTATGGTATTGATTATTAGGAGATTTTTGAACCAATTGTTAAGATGAATATTGTTCGCATCATACTATCACTTACAGTTCAATCTAGAATTTTCTACAATAGTTTGTCGGGAAGGATATCTTTCTTCATAATTATCTAATAGAAAAAGTATTTATGGATCATTTTCTGGGCTTACACTAGAAAAAAGAGAGAAATGCAAACTGAAAAAGGCATTGCATGGATTAAAGTAATACCCAAGGGTATGGTTTAGGAGCCTAAGTCATGAAATGAAGGATTATGGATTTAAGCAACATTTGGCAGATCATACCTTGTTTTATAAACGTAATCATAATGACATTAGCTTACTTCTTGTCTATGTTGACGATATAATTATCACCGGTAATAACATAGATAAAATTGAGAAGCTTCTAGTTATTTTGACAAAGAATTTGAAATAAAATATTTAAAGTTTCTCAATCTAATCAAGGACAATTTCTCTTTCAAAGGAAGTATATTTTAGATCCTCTAGTTGAAACTCTTAACTCTATCTATGAGCCTATAAATACATAAATTAAGGTAAATCATAGCTAATCTACTTCTCCTAATCAAATTCTAACAAAGAATAGTTGAGAAGTTTATCTATTTAATTCATGATATGAATATAGCATATATAGTTAGTGTTATGAGTCAATTTATGCACAATCTAAATAATCAACATATGAACGTTATTAATCAAGTTCTGACATATTTAAAATCAAATCTATGTCAAGGTCTTATACAATCCAAACATGGTCATTTTGATGTTGAGGGATATACAAACCCTAATTTTTCTAGTAGTAGACTAGATAGAAACTTCATTTATGGATATTTTTCATTTGTTAGAGGCAACTTGTTGACTTGGAGAAGTAAAAAAGAAAATTGCTTATAAAAAAGAAAATTGCTTATCTAATATAGAAACTAAATATCGTGTTATGCATATATAATCACATAACTTTCTTATGAGAAAATTCTCTTTATTGAACTTAGTTTTAATCTAAAAAGGCTTATGATGTTGTTTTATGATAATAGGGCAACGATTGAGATTGTTAATAATCCAATATAATAAGATCAAACTAAGCATTTTGAATTTGCTAAGGACTATATTAAAAGAAAATTTTGATTTTAACACAATAGAAGCTCTTTATACTAGAAGTTAAATAACAATTGGCTAATATTGGGACTCATATCATCAATAGTGGATCATTCCACACAGTGATATCCAAGTTGGACATGTGAGATATATAATTTTATATATACCTCAACTTTAGAAACAGAGTTAACATGAATGAGTTGAGATTCTTTCCTACTTTGTTTATTTCCTGTTAGTTTCTCTTAATTTAAGAATATGAATATGCATACAACTTTATGGTTGATTTATTAGTATATATAAATCCTTATATTTTGTATATATGAAAGAAAACTTTTTGCATATTCACAACTAAATAAATAACAACAATTTGATTATTTAATGTAAACTACTAATAAAAATTTGAATTAATATATTAATTATTGAAGTTCTTAATATTAAAGTACTTAAAAAATTTCACATGAGTTGTATTTTGTAAAAGATAAATTTTATAGCAAATGACTAAATTTTAATTATATAAAACTGAGAGACAATTTTGTAATTTTAAAAAATTGTTTATAATGGTATTTAGTATTTTATAATATCAACATTGTACTATATTAATACCAAAACTAATAAGAGATTTGATACTTGATTCATTGACTTTACATAAGGTTAAATCGAATCAAACTAATTTCACCAATATATGATAATTACATGATATTAACTAATCATGTATTTACGGGTGTTTTGTGTTTATAATCCGTAAAAAATAAAACAATCTTCATTCTCTTAACAATATAAGTAATTAAATTTTTTAATAAATTTTAAGAAAAAGCAAGTGCTCTTGAAGTCTATTCTATTTTTTTTCCCTTAATTCGAAATTAACAAATCAAGTTTAATTTGACTGAGATTTCGGTTGGGTTAGGATATGTTTAATTACCAAAGTGGAATATTGGATTGAGGTTTGTGCCTTTGAACAGTGGGCAAGCTTCCCAAGAGTCAAGTGAGTCCTCAACAGTTGGAGAGTTACATGGTACAAGAAAGAGGCAAGAGGAGAGAACTCCTTCAGAAGTTCCTCAACTTATGTTCTGCATCCAAGGTACCCACAAAATCTTACACATTTTTAATCCCATTTCAACCATTCATAAAGATTTTGTTAGAAGAAGGAGGTTCTTGCATGCATTTAGATTGCAAGTGTTGTATGCAACTGAATCTGATCCATGTAACCCACAATGAAACAGGTTAAGGTGGACACCATTTTAATTGAGAGTGACAGGGTTGCAAAAGCTATCCTAGATCTCATTCCCATTCTCAACACGAGGAAGCTAGTGCTTGGAACCACCAAGTCCAATCTAAGGTCTGTTCAAAATATTCCCATTAATAACTTTAATATGTGGCTTCCACGATTGCAGGTTAATTCATTAACATGTAAACAGTCATCTCAATTGTTGCGCATCAAGAGAACTCCTGTTTTCTGAGTAGACACTTGTGCTCTCATTGCTTTCAATCACTAACAGAGTCCCTCAAACTTGCAACAATTGATTAGGAAATTGAGGGCTAAGAAAGGAAATGGAGTAGTTGATCAGGTACTGCAGAATGCACCAGAGTTTTGTGAGATTAAGATAATATGCGATGGGAGGGAAGTGGATGATGAGATAATGAGTGGAGTTGCCTCACCACTTGCCAATCATAATAGTCCCAAGCATATGCCCCAGTTACAGCAACAACAGCCCACTTCCAATGATTCTTTTGCTTGCATGTGCTTCAAATCTCCTCGGGTAATGTAAATTTTAAGAAGCACTCAATCCTGGGGACGGCTTAGCCGGGAGATTGTTAGACTGAAGATTTGGACTTCATATTCACAGAAAGAAAGTGTCTGTGATACACTTTCAATTTCGTAAGGTAAAAATCTATATGTAAGGGAACACAGAATCTCCTTCATAGAAGGTATGTGAAAATATATTAAAACCTTCACTCTACCGAGTCTTGAAAATCTTTCATCAACTCTGCAAATTATATAGATTTCCAAAATGGATTTATAGGACAATCTAAGCATGGATTATACTTTCTTAATAATTCGGAACAGATGCTGAGTTCATTTTAGTCATGGTACTAGAAAATGGCTATATTGCTTGGAGCAAACTCTAAAAGAATATGAAGCCCGTAGATAAAAGTTTTGCCTTAAAATGAAAGACAAATTTGAATCCGCTTTATCTACAAGCAACAAAGCTATAAGTAATGCAACTGAGAATTTTATGGAGAGTTTGATCTTAGTGCAGGATGAATGCTAGCAACATGCTTAACATATGCAAGTCAGAGGAATCACATCAATCCATCTCAAGTTTGGTGGTTAAACTCTACTGCGGTGAAGATATTATAGGGGAAGTCCTATAGAAAAATAGCTTGACGTTAGAATAATAAAAAATTTAACACCCCTTATTCTTATTACTCTTTCAAAATGAAAAAAAAATGAAAAAGTCGTCTTATTCTAAACCCCAATTGTGAAATTCCTTCTCCTCCACTTCATGCCTTGAAATGCGCTGCTCGAAGAGGCTCACCCTTCGTTTGTTGAAATAAGTACAAACTGTCTGATTTCCCTCATCTGGGATCCCTAGAAAAGAAGATCAAGTTAGCCCTTGCGAATAGCTCGAAGCACTATCTCCCTTCAACCCTTTATGATTGGAAAAAGGGAGGAGCTTTCCGAGCAAAGAAAAGGATCCAATGACTTCGAAAGAACTGAACGAGGAACTGTATGAGATCAAAATCTTATGTATGATTCTATAAAGTAGTAATAAGGTGACTTATCTATCAACTTTTTTACCATCACTCCCAAAAAAACTAAACTGAAATAAATTAATTTTCAAACTGAAATAAAATTCTCTTTGAAAATTAATTTTATTTCATCTACTAAAGCTTGAAGAACTCTCAAAAGATTGACGTATTCCAATCTAATACATTGTTATATCCTACAGAATGGAATTGTGATATTGAAATCTTGGGTAGAAACGGAAAAAGATTTTCCACGTCACACACTAATATATTTTTAACACTTAATTAGATTAGAAAACCATTCAAATTCAAATTAAGAATGAAAGCTTGTAGCCGAAAATTCTTTCCATCTTTTTCAGGTTTATTAGTTTTATAGGGAAAAGTATAGGATTTTGCCACCTCTCCAAGAATCTCTCCATTATCTAAGATTTTGTTGGCCCAAGCTTGAGTTGTCACAGGTAATCCTACCACAATTTATCCATGGCAGCAGATATAACGAGTACTTTACAATGTAATTGACTGAGCTTAATTTTGGTCATGTTTTAACTGAATTGCTCTTTGGTAATCCATTCAACCTACTACACGATTTGCAACAGTAACTACTTGGAGTATATAAAGTACTGTGCTTTAACGTCATCTGTACAGAAGTAATCCTCTCAGAAAGAAAAGTGCTGTAAGGAGGAATGTAGATTCCCCTTGATGACAAGAATCCAAGAATAATTTTATGCATTACAGGTTTGGAACTACTAACAGGCAACAACATGATACATTTCATTATCATTTGTCAAGAACACGAAAAAACAAGACTTTATCCTCATCACCAGCAACCCCTGAGATGTTCAGAACAGTTACCCCTTAAATATAAGCTATTGCAGTATGCAATCATTACCCTTCTAAAAGAAATCAAACTCCAGATAGTTATTGGAACCTTTCTGATCAGAATGAACACCAGCTGCAACTGCTGCCTTTTCACTGGTTGATGCTGGAGGTGGTATTCGCTCAATTTCTACTGGCTTTGGTATCTCAGGAGGGGTAGCGCATCGTATTAACGCCCAATTCACACCTTCAAAGAAAGGATGCTGCTTAATTTCAGTTGCCCCTCGTTTATATGCCAATCGGTGTTGTGGTTCTTTAACAAGTAAACCCCTTATGAGATCCCTTGCTGCAAAACTGACAACTGGTGATTCTGGAAACCTAAGAGGCTGACCAACAACATTGAATAATGTTGCGCGATTGCCTGATCCCTTGAAAGGTGTTTTACCAAACAACAGTTCATATAGAAAGATTCCAAAAGTCCACCAATCTACAGCACTTCCATGACCTTCACCTTTGATAATCTCGGGGGCCAAATACTCGTGTGTCCCAACAAATGACATAGATCTGGCTTCAGTTGGCTCTGCTATGAGCTCAGGTAATGGACTGACTTGATTCCCAAGTTCAATTTTGGGCTTTCTTTCCTTCTTGGACTTGCTAGAAAAAAGACGTGGTGAGAAGCATGTTGTGGGAGCAACACAAGATGGCTGGATGCATGAAGGCTCAATACAAGCAGGCTGAACACAGTAAACAGAATTCTTTCTTAACGGCTCAGACTCAATGGATGAAGTTTTGACAAGAGTTGGGCTCACGGTACAACGAAGAGAAAGATCAAAATCAGAGAGCATTATATGCCCATCTTCCCTGACCAGCACATTTTCTGGCTTAAGGTCCCGATAAATAATTCCTAGCATATGCAAGTACTCCAAAGCAAGTAGCACCTCAGCTACATAAAACCTGCCATTTATAACAAAGGAGAACAATTCACTCTCAACCATTCAAGTGCTTATACATTCAGAATATGTCCAGTTACAAGTTCTAGCTCCTAAAGTAATCAACTATGAGATTAGGAATGTGCCACAGCTCAGTATTAGTTAACAATATCACAACAATACCCATGGAAAGTACAAGTATTGAATTCAAAAGTATCATCCAGTAAGAATCTCATTTTTGAACACCTAGTCATTGACAACCAAAAAGAATGAGGATTGAACAAAATAAGAATAAACTTTTCTATCCTTACAGTTTACAAGATTTGAAGGCATTCAGATTTTAGTCAAGTTTACCCTTCTCTTTTGATGCTAATAGCACTTCCAATCTCTCCAAACAACACCAGGAAATAACAAACCTCAACATCTTTTGTAGCGATTACGAATCAGAGCCCAACGACGGGTAAATAATGATCATCCACTTGTGAGTTTCTACGACAATGAGTTGATCCCTTCTGCTTTTTCTTCCAAGCCATTTTATAAACAACAATTAAGTGAAGTCGGGACAAAAATCTGATGGTTATCTACTAGGGATGTGAGAACCGTGTCTTTCAATCTCATAGTTGAAACAAGAACCTTTTAAGTCTTTCCTCCTAAAAGTTCAAAAAGACATGACGAGGGAAAAGCTACACATTTCATTTTCACCCCTATTCTCATCCTTATTGTTTATTAGATGATGCAAATTTTAAAGTTATTTTTGCTACCTTGTTTTCCTTGTTTTCTCAGAACAAACAGAATACGCAGTAACTCTTAGGCACAGTAGTACAAATATAACATTTTACTGATACAAATTAAAAGAGAACAAGATCAATGAAGGAAGGTGGGGTTCTTTCACAATCACCAGCCATAGAATTAAATTATATGAATTAAAATGTAATACAATTCTTAAGGAGCATGCAAGGATGAATAAGAAGTTAAGCAAAGGCATCCAACACACAAAGGATGCATTAACTTCAAAAAATGGCTCATATAGGAAAAGAAGTATATCCATATAAAGCCGTAACACATACGAGCACATGCTTTACCAGTTTGCAGACAAAGTATTTCATGTTTAGGAAAACCAGTTGTAGGTATATCTTGAAGAAAAACCATGAATCATGAACTAACGCATACCTAGAACAAAATATGGATACATGCTAAAAGATATAGTGTAAACAATAAGAAACATGTGACATATCAGGCATTCAATAACGCGTTAATCAGGATCAAAGAGTATATTTTATCAGCAAGTCTGCAACACTCAGAGAAGAAATCACAAGATATAGAGCATGGATCGAACCCAGCTCAAATTATATCTTAAAAGTCAGAACTCAAGGATATCTTAAATGTGAACTTGCACGATCGATAGCTTAAATGTGAACTTGCACAATCCAAGAGACAAAATTCAGTTTCCTTTCAGAGAGAGAAAAGTTCTGCAACTGCTTCTCATAACTCAATTATCGCCCAGCTCATACGAAAATAAATTTAAAGATTATATAATATATGATCCACTTATTCTTAAATATTGATCAGGGTGATCTCATTTTTCCGTATTAAAAGTTCTATAAGCTTATGCTCCAATAGGCACCTTTTCCTATCTAGACTAAATTGTTTGCAATCACCTAAAACATGATAGACCATGTGAGATTTATGATGTCATAATAAGGCCAACATTTCAAATCAGAAGATATCAAACATAAAAGACTAAGTCAAGTAAATGTGTTACCAAATAATGACCTAAATATGGTTGCAATGATAACTACAAACAAGTATAGACACTAGATTGTAAAAAACAAAAAATTATTAGAAAGTTCAGATATTATACTTCACTGCTTGTTCAGGAAAATATTTCCCTGGCTGCCTCTGTCGAAGAGTGTGCAAATCTCCTCCAGGGCAGAACTCCATCACCAAACAAGAGAACTTGTCTGTTTCAAAGTGGCTGTAGAGTGTTGGAAGGAATGGATGGTCAAGAGATTGAAGTATTTCTCGTTCTGTCTGCGCTCGAAGCAGCTTCTTACGACTGGCAAGAGAGCCTTTGTCCATAACCTTCATCGCAAAATAACACTTAGTTCCACTCAACTCTGACAAGTAAACACTCCCAATATCCCCACAACCCAACCTCTTGAGCAGTCTAAAATGACTCAAACCCATAACTCCATCCTTTGATCTAACAGCTTGAATGGCTTCCCATCTTAAGTCATTTGCTTTGTGAGGCTTGCTTATACCACTACTAAAGCTGCTGCAAGTGCTCTCATCACTGATATCACTGCTTGTGCTTCCTCTATGCATGCTACTCTTACCACTTTCGACATAATCTACACGATCACTAATCTTTGTACTTCCACTAGTCTTAGCAAAACTGTTAGTTCCATCACTAACTTTGGCAGATACAGAACTGTTTTTGACGCTTCCGCCGCCAGAAATTTCCTTTTCTTGGTCAACAGAATTATTCTGTGAACCTCTGGTTTCATTCATGGTTGATTCTACCTTCGTTGATGCTTCCTCAGTAGTAGGTACAGAGGAACTCGACTCTAACTTACTACTCAAAGAATCGGTAAGCCCTTTCCTATGAGAATTTGGTATCTGTTTAGTTTCAGAAGCTGCTAATGCAACCTTTTTTGATGTGCTATCCACAAACCTTGGACCTTGCTCATCAATTTGCTCAAGTTTTTCCAGTTTAGAAACTTGTGAAGGAAAATGTTTTGAATCATTAATCTCTAACTTCTGAATGCTAGCTGTTGTCTGCTGCAGCTTCAGGGAGGTTTTGCTACCAGTTTTCGAAGCCATCAGATGACAAACTATGTTGCAAAATTACATCAGAGTGAATGAATCTGCTGCCACCAATAACCATTTGGGATCATCTTTTGGCAGCCCAACTTGCGCCTCCACCCAATGATGTAGACGGTAAGAAGAAATCTGTTAAATATATAATAATAAGTTCAAGACATCAAGTATGGAATGCATCCTCACTCAGTGATACAAAAGGACAGTAATTTAAATCTAAAAACAGCATGAACGCATATAATATGCACTTCACACTAGAACATAACGTCAGATAAGAAAACACTACCTAGTCAATAAGCAATACAGAACATATAGTCATCATATATCTAAAAGAAACAACGGTAATTAGCTGACAAGAACTTCGGCTTGTTCTGAAAAGTAGAAAACACAAACTTTGAAGACGATACAATAGCACAATATGGTACATAATTTCAGATCAAAATTTTGCTTTTCATGAGAGAACAGTTTGGCAAAAGAACTGCATGCAAATATTGACCAAATGGTGCCACAGGAAAAAAAAAACGGAGAGGAGAATCTGCAAGCCGTAACCTACCAACTGAATCTGAAACCTTGAAACAAGTAAAAGAAGAAGATTTAAATCGGAACCACCTAACACAATTGAAAACCGTAAAATAAAACCAAGATGAGCATTCCAAGAACCACCAGAAAAAAAGAGAGTAAAGAATTAGTCAATCAAGTCGATTTTGTACACCGAGCGCTCCAGTAAGAGAAGTACAGAACATGATCAAAGGCTAATTCAGTAAAAACCGGACCTTGATAATAAAAATCAGTGCTTTAAGCCAAACCCACCATAGATCCAAACAAACAGAAGAGATCCAGACGCAAAAAAGCGGGACCATAAGGGGAAAATTTGCAAACAATGAAGGGTAAAAAAGCACCTAACTTGAAGGATCAGGAACTTGAAGAAACCTTTGCTTTTGCAGTGAAAAGGGGGAGAGAGGCACTGTAGAAAGAGAGCTTCCTGCAGCCAAATAACCCTTGTCTAGAGAAAGGATAAAGGCCAAAACAAGCAGAGTTTAAGAGAGAGAGAGTATAAAAAATGAACTGAGCCTCTGGTTCTGGTGGGGCTATCAAATGTAGAGAGCGGGAGAGAGAGAGAGAGGAGTCAAAGTAAAGCTATAAAGTTGCAATCTTTCTGAAAAAAAAAAAGAAAATAAGTCTAATAATTTCATTGGTTAGTTTTAGCAAAACTAAAGGTGTCTATATCACACTTCAGTTCTGATTTTCCGTTATTTTGTGTCTGCACTCCTTAGCAAGCATCCATTCATTCAATTTTTCTGAAACAAATTAAGCACATAATAAACAAGTGATCTAAACTCAGTTATAAAGTGTTTCATTATCATACATCTCTTAGAAAAACAGGTTGGTTCTTTTTCTTCTGCCATGGAAAATTGAAAAGATAAAGGAATTAGTCTAAATAATAACAAATATCAATAGACATATGTTGGTTAATGTTTCATGTGAAAAGAAAGGAAATCAGACCTTCCACACAAGTAAAGATTACAATTTTGTGAAAAAAGATATTCTTTTCAGGTACTGTCTTCAGTTTTCTTTATAGGAATAGTTTAAAGTTAGTTGGGGTATCTACTTCTTGTGAAAAAGGTTACAATATATGGTCACCATCTGGATTCAAAGTCAGGAAGCATCTCATCTCATGACTTAGTCTCAGACTTATCTTTTGTTGTAAATTTTTTATTTACAAACAAGTGCTCTAACTTCTGAAAATTAAGCAACTGAGTTTCAGTGAATCTTTTGCATTCAATTTAATCCATGGGGTAATGTAATTTTTTTGTCAAATTTTTCACATGAAAAATGCAAACAAGAGGTTCAATCTGTTGCTAGCATGTAGGTAGGCAGTTGTAACAGTAAAGTTAAATATAGAAATGAATTGATATATGAAAATATTTACCCTTAATTCTTTCCCTATTTAATCATATTAATCCTCATATTGTATAGACGAGCCTTTTAACAACTAGTAAATTTATGAAACAGCCTTTTTGTAAATTGTAGAAAGGAGTTTGTGAACAACTAATGACCGTCTCCTAATTCTTGCAAAACGGAAAGGCTTGTGCAATAAAATTTGTCATTTAAATATGCGATGACAATATAATCAATTAGAATCATTTTCTACTTTCTTAATTGGCTATCCCTAATTATATATTAGTTGTCTTTTTTTTAATTTTTGTGAATATGAAAGTTACTAATTAGACCCCTTTTTTTGGAACAGAGGAATCCGCAGTTGCTATTTTTTGGATGCGCACTAGATAAATTTTTGGATTGACGCAATAACCTGAAAATAACGCCAATCAAGTACTCCACACTAGACAAGTCCTATACGACATGTTCGATTGAGAGAGTGTAGTTAGGGGGATTTGAATACAGAACCTTTTAGCTCCATACTCCTCACTCCACTAACTCGATCACTCCTTAAGAGGCTAATTACACTCATTTGGTAAGATAATGTAATTAAATTATAGACACGTGGTTTGCAAAATAAATATCATTAGTCTAAACTGCAATTTTCAATGTATCATAAACTGTTGCACGTAGTTACTGCTAATAATCTCATGCTGTAGTGAAGAAAAAGTATATGATCGCATGAGAAGCATTTGACTAAATAGGAGACCACCATCATTTATGCCGGACATTAAGATTGTTGATTGCCTTATATGAACTTTTTTGCTTTATGCTCATCTAACAGACTATTGCAACTGTAGTTGAATGTTTGATTGGTTATGTTTTTTCGGGGTTAATCCATTTTAAGGAGATTGCAAACCCTAACATCAACCACATAAGGGATAAGACTACATGAATCTATATATATAAGGTTTAATCCATCTTGTATCATAACGATCGATTAGGATAAATCAAAATGTTCAAAATATTAATAAAATGGAATGTACCGTTACTTATACAAGAATTTCCTTAATTTAGAAATGCTTTGCAAAACAAATGATTATGATGAGTTTCTTTTTTGGTCTTTAATCAAAATGTATTTTTACAGTTTCGGTTCATTTTAAAATGACACTAATAATTAAAAAAATTATTCAGTTCGATCAGTTTAACAGTAAAAATCTTGATCTATCTAACTTTTTAATTAAGTTTTTAACTTTTTGGTTCGATTTATTAACTCATGTTGTTAAAAACTGATCAATTTATTAATTAATCGATCAATCTTTATTAATTAATAAGTTCTTATAAACTAAAATAATTAATTAATTTTTATTTAATAATTTTTCTAATTAAATCTTAAATTCTTTGATAGGTAAAGATAATCTCTTTAAAGCATATATCAAATTCCTTAATTTTATTCAATCTTTAGCTCATTTTATGACGGTATAATACCGACAGGACCGGCCCTGGGTAAGGACAGGGTGGGCACCTGCTCAGGGCCCATCCTCATAAATAATAAAATATAGCTCATTTTTTCATAAAAAATAAAATAAAACAAATAGGGCCTAATTTTGACCTTATAAAAAACAACAAAAAGAGCTCATATTTTGCTTATTTTTATTTTTTGTAAGGGCTTAAAAATAGGCAAAAATATAAACTTTTTTTTACTTTGCCCAGGACCTATAAAATATTAAAAACGACCCTTAATATCGGCTGAACCTTTTAAACCTTAAACTTTTTATTTTACTGATTTAACATTCGGTCCGGTTTTTAAAACATTGGTAATACTTAGTCCATCTTTAAACTAAAAATTTAAAATTTTCTTTGATCCAAACATTAATTCTCTTATCTAAAATACAATGATGCCAACCAATTGGTACGTCAGAGCTTACATGTACAGCATTGTTATAAAAGTGATTCACAGGCATAATCTTTGTATTGGACTTGGATTTCTCCTTCCCAGTCAATATGATAAGGTACTGCCTTGAATCATAGATAAGAACTAAATCAGAAATTTAATTAATAACAACGATGGGAGAATTCAACAAGACGATACCAACCAATAGACTTAAAAACTAATTTATTTATGTTAACGTCGGGGATCTAGACATCTTCATGATCTGAACTCGAAGGGAAAACAAACTAAGGTTTCCTTTAATAAGATCTTACATTACTACAAAATGTGTACAAACGTCTTTGTCCTCCAATGACCTTGGTACGTTCTTACATTAAATTATACTGCAAAACAAAACAAAGGCAACTGCCATTACCAGCTCACCACGTTCCTCTTCCTTGGTACTTTTTAAGGTCGAGACATGATCTCAGCTGGCATGCGCCCTATGTATGTACTCATTATTTTACATTACGATGCACCCTACAAAGCTAACATTGTCAAAGACCACCTAATATTGTTGGAGATGAAATCATATGAACACATAGCTGTATAGCTGCATGCATAATAACAATATATATGGATTACATGTAAGATAAGATACGTCATAAATGATAAGTAATACATATATAACACATTGTTTTCCTTATATTAATGCGCCTTGGTTTCCTTGTATTAAATATGAAATGTACACTCAAATTGATTACGACTCTTTCAAACTTTATCTTGTTTCTCATTAAAAACATAAGAGAAGAGAATATATGGTTTATAAGAGGTTCAGATCCTTTGTCCCAATTATTATATTCCAACTATGTTCCTACTCTAAACCAACCTCGTTTTGTATCTGTTTATACATAAAACGACATTATTTTATGACGAAAATAAGGTTGAAATAGAGTATTTGGGATAGAAGATCTGACACCGTTTATAATTATAAAAAGATAACATACCAAATTAAGGATTTAATACGAAACTAAATCATTCTAATAACACTTAAATGACAGAATAATTAGTAATATCATAGAGTCTCCTTACTTGTACGTTAAGGTATGATAAAAAGTTTAACACATTAAAAGCCGTCAATTATCATGAAAAGGACCTTTTATTATAGTTAATAATATATTTTAGTACTCTTAAAAAATAATATATTTTAGTACGGCAAGTATTATTCTTCACGTCTGTAAGAGGTATATTTAACTCAAGATTGCTATTGTACGTAAATTAATTTTAGAATTTTGTAGTAAAATGGTATTCAAATTAATTTACAAACACATTAAAATTAGTAAGGCATCTGTGCGTCATTTTTGTACGAAACTTAAGAATAATTGGAACTGATTT
The DNA here is from genome assembly GCA_025629805.1 of Erythroxylum baracoense. Taxonomy (NCBI): domain Eukaryota; kingdom Viridiplantae; phylum Streptophyta; class Magnoliopsida; order Malpighiales; family Erythroxylaceae; genus Erythroxylum; species Erythroxylum baracoense. The sequence goes on along the minus strand of JAOTAY010000189.1, from coordinate 4,011,267 downwards.
TTTCAGAATATATCATAAATAATTTTTCTATCATTTGACTACGTATCTTTGAAGGATTTAAATTCAAATTTTTTTGAGAAAAATTTAATCTTAATCTTAATAACATTATTTAAGAAGATTATATGCATAAAAATCATTAAATAATTGATTTACCTTATATAAAATTTATTATGTTATGGATCTCATCCTAAGTTTTGGACTCGATAATATAATTTTCATTTGTTCTCTTGAAGTAATACTATACCTTACTTGAATCACGGCTGAAAAAACCAAATAAATCAACCTTACAAGAAAACAATCATCTTGTTAATGATGCTGTGATTACAAGGACAAAACAATTTATAAATATGTTTGTTTCTTGCTCCAAACGGCATTATCAAAAAAACAAGCAATATAGTGATGTCCCCGTCAACATGATTGATGTGTGCAACCTTTTATTCTGATGTTTATTTTTATCAATTTGTTGTCTGCTCTCTCTTGCCTTTGGACAGGTACTCTTGCTATCCAAAGTCGACGATGACCCACAACCACATAGCTCTATCCTGCTTGTGATGTTGAAGTTAGTGGTTAAGTTGAAAGATTATTATTTCATGTTTTTAATCCTTATTGATAGAAACCTATAAAACCGATGTTTCATGCTTTTGTTCTTTGTTTCCTTCTCTCATTTTATATTCTATTGTTCTTATTTATTACCTCAAATTCATGGACCAAATCTGATAGCTGATCAAGTTATCATCACTTCATCTGTAGCATTTCAAACTCGAGTTTAATTTCCTAAATGTTAGTAAAGGAAGTGAAACGACAAATCTTGTTGCTCAATGCTATATGAAAATGAAATAGCATGATAAACGCCTTTTCCATAGATTAATTATTATGAGAACAGAGCAATTAAGCTGTCAAGCTTTATAAAAATTCCTTGATTAACCTCTCTAACTTTAATTTAATTTGACCACTAACTTTCTTTTAAAGCCCATGAATTAATTAACCATAAGATAATTAAACCCTTTTCAAAGTTAGTGGATTCATATTGATTATAAACAGAAAACGAAGCCTATCCACAAAGCTCCATACATAGGGGTGTGTGTGACACACCAAGGCACATGCATCCTCCATGTGTACATACATTTCTTTTGAGGAACTAGGTGAGTACTATAATGCAGTGGTCCTTAGTCCTTACCCTAGTTTAGTTTGTCAATGGTATCAAAACCATTGATCTAATGTTGGCAACAGATCATGACACGTGGTGTGCATGTGATACTTGGGGTCCAGAAATCCCTTTTCTTAATTTCCACACCTCAAGTCTTGTGTTGCTGTCACTTAACATTACTGCCAAGCTTTCAGATGACATATTGTAACAAATAATTGTGTGGAATTGGAATATATTATTTGGATTCGAGCTTAGATGCTGGCCATTTGATTATAAGTTTTAGGTAGGTTGCCATATTAGGTGCCTAATCCTCAGGCAGTTGACATGTTTCTTTATGTATGTTTGTCTGGAGAGAGATAGGGGCTGTATCAACAACTGGGCTTATATTAATAGCAATGCGATAAAAAATATGCAGACTGAAGTTGTGTTCAAACTTCAAAGAAAACAAAACGTTTTCTGTAATCTCTTTGTATATATATAAACACACACATATATATAAAGTATATAACTTGTGGACAGTGTGGTCAGGTTCACATGCAAATGTACAACCTGACATGTATATATAGTTAAAGAAAATAGAAGGAGGGTATCCTAAATGCAAATTTTACGGCTAGGGTATAGAGTTGGTTAGTGGGGATGAGTTGAAGGATAACCTACCCAAAAAAAACGCTAGAAATAGAAGTAATATTTTGTTATAATAATAAAGATAAGACTGAGACACAATGGACCCAGAAAGAGAAAGAATTCTCTCAAATCTCAATGTCCAAAACTCAAACACCCTAGTTACTCAGAAGCTGTCCGGATATTATTATCATCTAAGAAGCTGCTAAGATCATGGAATGGCTCCATGTTTCTCTTCTCCTTGTTTTTTATAGGCCAATCTTATTATCTCAAGATTATGATTAACTATTTTGATGATAATTGTATAGTATTTCAAATTTCAAATTATATTTATTTCATTATATAATTAACGGTCTTATTCTCAAAAGGAAATAAAATCATAAGAAATACTTTTTTTAGGAGCCTTCATTATGAACTTACCTTATTAGAAATGATTTATTTGAAAAGGTCCTACTAATTATGAAGGACGTATATTACCAAGTGATTACTGGAAGATTTTTTTTATAAAGATGACATCGACGTTATTCAAATTTAAATCTATCTAGTTAACTAAGGATGCAAGATGAAGCAACGGCTAGTTGAAGAAATTGACTATTTAAGGAATAGTCAATGCAATTGTGAACAACAACAAAATGATATAGAAGCTTGCGAGGTTATATTATCAAAACTCATCAAAAGCATATACATTCTTGAAAGTTATATCTTTGTACAAAATTCTCTTGTGCGTTGAAAGTGAAATTCTGTTGAAAGAGATTACTAAAGCTCATATCAAGCAAATCTCATTTTTATTTGAAAGCTTGTAGAGGTTAATAAAATACTACTAGTGTGAAAGGTTGAAGAACCTTGAAAAATATTAACTTTTGAGCTTAGAGAGACTTGTCAAATTACTACTTGATTTTATGGTGAAACACTCAAGTTAAATACTTAGGAACCTGACGTAAGTTTGGGTTATAAGCCGAACTAGTATAAATCGACTGCATCATTCTTCTCTCTCTCTTTATCTTTTATATTTCCGCATTATATTATGCGTGTTTCATTTCAGCAAAAGGCTCCTTCACTTTTATAATATGTTCCTTCTATTTTCGACTTGCTAACGGTTCCTTTCATTTTAACAAGCACCTTCTTTTGATTGTTTCAACAAGTCTCATACTTTAACAGGCTACTATTATCTGACAGACTCTTATTGTTTTAATTTTTAACAGCCCCCGTCTTTATACGAATTGAAAGTAACTTACAAATTTTTGTTTTTTCACACACAATTCACCTCCCTCTTACGTGTGTTTGCTTTATCAAATCTTGCATTCAATTATGGTAGAGGCAAATATCATATGTATCAGTTTAAGCAATAAATGCAAATTCTCTTATAAAAGAAGAGAGAGTTACAACTAAAACAACAATATCCAATAAAAATCTCGCTAAAACTTAGGTATGGGAGGAGAGGCCTACAACTAAAACCTCACAATTAGCGACATTCAAGTAAAATTATCGCACAATCGAGACCAATGGGTGACGATTTACAGTGTTCGTCGCCAAATAGTGCAATCGTGACGCAATCTGTAAACGTCACCATAACTTTACAAACAATTTGTGATGATGTTCATAAATGGTCACTAAATGTTATGTATTTTGTGACGATATTAATAAACGTCACCAAAAGGTCAAATATTTGGTGATGAAATTGATAATTCGTCGGAAAACATTATACATTCAGCGACGACTACTTTTAATCGTCGCTAAATATCAAACATTCAGAGACAATATTTCAAAATCGTCACCAAATGTTTCTCATTCAGTGACGAATTTTTTGAAATGTCGCTGAATGTTTACATTTAGTGATGATTTCTAAAAATCATCACTAAATGATTGAAATTTTCATAAATTATTAAACTAACATTTTTATAATCTATCATAGTT
>JAOTAY010000189.1:3974831-3991566 GCA_025629805.1 Erythroxylum baracoense | reverse complement strand
TGATCTATCTCTATAGATCTTTATTCCCAATATATAAGTTGCTTCTCCAAGGTCTTTCATGGAAAAATTCTGGGACACACAAGGTTTATCAGGATTTTGTGAGAAACCAAACTCTCTGATTGTCTCATCAAATCGGATGTTCCAACTCCTATATGCTTGCTTCAATCCATAAATAAAATTTTGATGCTTGCATACCTTTCTGCCATCTTTGGATACGAAGCCCTTATGTTGTATCATGTATACATCCTCAACTAGGTTTCCATTTAGGAAAGTTATCTTCACATCCATATGCCATATTTTATAATCATAATGAGCAGTAATAGCTAGGAGTATTCTAATGGATTTAAGCATAGATACGGGGCTAAAAGTCTTAGTCAACTCATCGTCTTTGATAATAACCTTTAGCGACTAGCCTCGCTTTATAGGTAATCACATTACCTTTCATGTTAATTTTCTCCTTGAAAATCCATTTACACCCTATGGGTGGTTCAACCAAAGTACATACTTGATTTTTATACATGGAATCCATTTTGGACTTCATGGCTTGAAGCCATTTTTTATATTCTAAACTCTTCAGAGTCTCTTCATAGGTTATAAGCTCATCGTCCTCTATGAGCAATGCATCATTGTGTTCGCTTACGAGAAATCCATATCTCTCTGAAACATTGCACATCCTACTTGACCTACAAACATTTTGTGTGTTAGAAGGTTTAACTATTGTCTCATCTCTATAAACAACAATTTTGGGTTCAGGCAATTGATCTGTGTCTGTTTGAGCATCATGAACTTCATCAAGTTCAACTTTGCTCCAACTGTCTTCTCTTAGAAAAAAAAACTCTTTCTCTAAAAAGACAGCATGCTTTGAGACAAACACCTTTTGCTCTAAAGCATTATAAAACTAATATCCAATTGTTTCCTTAGGATATCCTATAAATAGATATTTACCAAATTTTGCTTCAAGCTTGTCTGATTGAATCCGCTTCACATAAGCCAGACAACCCTAAACTTTAATATGAGAAAGATAAGGCCTTTTATTAGTCCATATCTTATATGAAGTAACTTCAACTGTCTTTGAAAGGACTCTATTTGTCACATAAACAACAGTCTTGAGTGCATAGCCCCAAAAGGATTTTGGTAGATTTGCTAAGCCCATCATTAACCTTACCATGTCCAACAAGGTTTCATTTCTCCTTTCAGCCACACCATTATGTTGCAGTGTGTAAGGTGGAGTCCACTGGGATATTATCCCATTATCACCGAGATAAGTTAGAAACTCCTCATTTAAGTATTCACCACCTTGATCTGATCGAAGTGTCTTAATACTTCTACCGAGTTGTTTCTCTACTTCATGTCTAAATTGTTTGAACATTTCAAATGCTTCATACTTGTATCTCATTAGATACATATACGCATATCGTGAATAATCATCAATAAAGGTAATGAAGTAAATAAAACCACCTTTGGCATAAATGGAAGTCGAACCATATACATCAGGATATATTAAGTCTAACAACCCATTCACTTGTTCACTCTTTCCTTTAAAATGTAATTTAGTCATCTTGCCTAACAAGTAAGATTTACATATGTCATATGATTCATAGATTTACATGTGTCATATGATTCATAATCAAATGATACTAAGCTACCACACTTGTGTAGCTTAATCATACGTTTCTCACTTATATGGCCAAGTCAACAATGCCATAATTAAGATGATTTTAAGTTATCTCATTTTTATCTTTTATAGGCATTGATATTTAAATTAGATTACACATATCTAATATATAAATTCCATTGCACAATGTAGTAGTACCATACAACATTTCATTCAACTTAATTGAACAACCATTGCTTGAAAAAGTTAAATGAAATCCTACTTTATTAAGATATGAAACTGATACAATGTTCTTTGTCATAACGGGTATATAAAAGCAATTATCCAAAATTAACTCTAGCCCACTAGGAAGATACAAAACATATGTCTCTACGGCTAATGCAACAACTCTTGCTTCATTTCCCACACGTGGGTCCATCTCTCCCTCCTCGAGCAGTCTACTATCCCTGAGATCCTGCATATCAACACATATGTGTGAGCCATATCCATTATCTAATACCTAAATATTATGATCAGAAATAGTATTAACCTCAATGACAAACAAGATACTTGAAGTAGATGGTGGGGCATCTAATGCCTTCTTCCGCTTCAGCGACTCTAGATAAGCTTTGCAGTTTCTCTTCCAATGTCCTTGCTGCAATGGAAGCATATCTACTTTGAAATTGTCTCCTTCCCCTTCTTCCTGGCTACACCTCCCACTAGCTTCTTGGACTTCTTCTTCTTCTTTTGGTTCTTATTGCGAGAACTAGAAGAAGAGTCCACCAATATCACAGCCTTACTATCTTTCTTGACAGTTCGTTCAGCTGTTTTAAGCAGATTAATCAGCTCAGGTATCAATGTGGATATTTGGTTCATCTGATAGTTAAGCACAAACTGTGAATAACTATCAGTCAAACTAGTTAGAATTAAGTCTACACTTAACTCATGATCCATTATGAAACCAAAACTACCTAACATCTCAATATATCCATGCATCTTTAGCGCATATTGCATTGGAGATGATCCCTCAGCCATCTTAAAGTAGAAAAGCAACCTCGAGGTCTCGAACCTTTCAGACCGAGCTTACTCTTCAAACAATTCTCTTAAATGGTATACTATGGTATGAGCATCCATAGCCTTATATTGCTTTTGCAGTTCTGGTGATATAGAAGCCAACATTATATAGCTAGCCAACTCACTATCATTTAGTAGCTTCTTGTAAGTTTTCTGATCCTCATCAGATGTGTCGGTAGTAGGGGGATCAGGAAGTGGTTCATCTAGAACATATCCTAGTTTCTAGAATTTGATAACAATTCTTAAATTTCGTAGCCAATCCAAGAAGTTTAGTCCCGTGAGTTTGTTAGAATCTAATAGAGAGCGTAGATTCACACTAGATGAAGACATCGTGGCGATTCAATAACCTAGAAAAATTAGAGAAAGTGTTAGAACGTACACTAATGCATATCGATAAGGACTTTAATCATATGCATTATAAGTCCCACTATTCTTATTCAAATCTATAGCCCTCACTATGAATCTGAGAAAACTTATAGTTTTCTTAATGGGTTGATATCTAATATCACCAAGAATGACCTTGGGTTTTCCCAACAAGCTACCTTAGGTCAATCGGTAGGTATCATTCATACCAATTGCATTCAGTTATGTAACTATCGACTTATGTCATCAACTGTTGATTTAGCACACTTATTGGGTTATCAACTCTTGATTTGCATACATCCCATGTATATATCCCAACTTCGCCTCTATCTACGTTGACCTTGGATTTGCCCAACAAATTAATGCTTCTAATTAGGACCAACCCATTAATCTGGAAATCTAATTTTCATGGTTTGAACATATTCGTGTAGAGTGGGCTTGGGTTTTCCCAATAACCCAACTTTGAAAGAACTCTAGTTCTTGCTATATCAATAGAAGGCATAAGTCCTAATATTTCGGTTGAGGGATTTGTTCTTTGGTCTCATCAATGCTTGGATGATACTGTGTGTGTATATATATATATATATAAACGCCTAGTAAAAAGCTCCGTGGTATAACCCGGTGATATTCTGGTCGACACAAAACTAGGTAAGGAAGCATGATGGACCCTTTACTCTATGTTAGATTGTTATAAGCATAGAATAAATATAAGAATTCTATCCATCATTATAATCATGAATGTTGAAGCATATGGAGAACACTTAGTTAGACTAGATTTGTCTACTAAAGATAGTATAAACCGTTTGATAAATGAACTCAGATTGTACTATACTGCAGAATTAGAAAACAATAAATATATAGAATCACAAAGACCTGATTACAGACCTATAATGCACTTCATGTCAAAACAAATCCAGATACTTGAATATATTATGAACTCTCAATATGAACTAAAAACCATTATAGACTTCACTCATCAAGAAGAAAATGGAGAAGAATTTGGACCACCGCCAAGCTAGATTACACCGTACACCGTAGATGGATCGTACACCGTACCCCATAGATGGTATTATATATATATTTTTCACATTAATTATATTATGGGATCGATCGCAAAGATATGAGGACTTTTAAAATAAACTTTTAGGTTTCTGAATTTAATATATTGATGTCACTGAGGTTTTTTACTCCTCTCGTAAAGTAGTTATTTATGATAATTAATTTGATTTTTAATGATTTTACCCTTGATATTACACTAAGTCTTTTTGTCATTTAAAATTTTAATCTATTCTTCTTATATATAATTTGTTATTACAAAAACTCCATTAAACATTAGTCCCTATCAAGTGTTTCTAACAATTATTAGCGAACGTATCCAGCAACTATCACATCTTCAAAAGCATTCGAGTTTATATCCTCTGTTTAATATTAGTCTATCTAATACTCATAATGATGTCTTTTTGAGTATTTTGGAGAATGTCCAATCCTGTCCGATACTCAAAATGACGTCATTTTAGGCATTGCAAAGGTTGGACATCTTAATATTGGACAGAGGGTCTTCACCCGTAAGCATTTAGTTTTGTTTTATCATAACAAATTTTGTAAGAATTTGTTTCCCATTATTTAATTACTTCTTTTTTCTTACGCAACATTTGGACATGTAAGCTGCCACGTTTGTTTTGTTGATAAACCTAAGTCAAGACGAAAAGTATAATGTGCCAAAAAAAATCCAAATGCAAGTTGCGACGCATGTTGATAAACCTAAATTCAAAGACGAAAGGTATCATATCCCAAAGAAATTTTGGCTTTTATAATGAGTGCGTCCAAGTAAGTTTCGTTTCGCGAAAGAGGGAGTGAGGGAGAGAGATGGGAAGAAGCAGTAGTCTCCCTCTCTTTGAAACCAAGTCATCCAGGAGACGTCTGCTTTTCAAGTTCTATCTAGCTTCAGTATTGGTTGCTATCTGCTTAATATGGGTGTATAGAATCGTTTACTTACCAAAAGGATTAATACAGAGATGGGCTTGGATTGGACTGTTCATAGCAGAAGTATGGTTCAGCTTTTACTGGTTTGTCACTCAAGTCGTTCGATGGAACCCCGTTTATCGTTTCACTTTCAGAGACAGGCTCTCTCAAAGGTCTCTCTTCTTTCCCACTTCTGTATATATATGTATGCTAATGATATAGAAATCGAGACCCTTTTGAGAACTGATGAAATTAAGAATAATAGCACATACATACTTACAAACACATATATATATTTATACACATGGCTCAACATGGGGATACGTAAAAGTTACTTATACTTTTGACTTTGTTCCTTGGACTTGTGGCCGTTCACTTTATATGATTTAATTTTGTTGGAATACTTAATTTTGACTATGTTGATTTGATATGCATAAAAGATACGAGAAGTATTTGCCTGGTGTAGACATCTTTGTCTGCACCGCAGACCCAGTGATAGAGCCGCCGATCATGGTGGTTAACACGGTTTTGTCTGTGATGGCCTATGATTACCCTCCAGAGAAGTTAAACGTTTACTTATCTGATGACGGAGGCTCAGACTTAACATTTTACGCAATCTTGAAGGCATCAAAATTCTCAAAGTATTGGTTACCCTTTTGCAAGAAGTTCAATGTCGAGCCAAGATCGCCGGAGGCATATTTTCGTTCTGCCGTTGAGCCACTGAACGAGCCTAAGGTCAAGGAATGGCTTTTCACCAAGGTGCGTACCTGAATTGCTATTGGCTTATATTTGCTAGTGAACAGAAACTGTGGGAAGTCCAAATACTCATTTCCCTGCATAATTACAAAGACTACTTGAAAACAATAACCATAGGCCTTCATTTATTCCAAGGTTAAATTTAATTATGGCCTCAATACCTTTGTTATGACATCGCAAGGATGATGATCATCATAACTTTATTGAAGTAAATTGGGTCCAAAAAACATTTTAGCCATCTACGTGGAAGTGATATTATATATGAATCAAGTAATGTTCTGAAAATAACTTAATAACTACTATTATGTATAATTCAGATTGTTGCAATTTACCATATATAATCGGTCTTGAACTAGATAACAGGTACCTACATATAGTACTGCCCATGATATGTCGATGCCGGACTAGACAACAGGTAAAGTATGGTGGGATATATATAGTACTATAATCTATTGCATTTTCTACCATATATTATCGACCCTATCTGCTGGGAATGTGTGGTTATAAGTTCCCAAATTAAAGTATATATGATAGGGTCGATAAGTGTTCCCAAATTAAAGTATATATGATAGGGTCGAAAAGTGCTGTCATCATACTTACGATGTCACAACAAAGGCATTGAGGCCATCAACTACAGTCAGAGATGTCGACTGATATAGCTACACATCAATAACAACAAATTGGGCTAAACACTTCTTTTTTCAATGGTATAAGTATTTCCACTAAAAATTCCAATAATGTGTGCATAAGCAAATCTGATAAAAAAAATGAAAATATACAAAAAAGTTTTAAATTATTGATTCAAAATTAGAATAATTTTAAAAAATAAAATAAAGTAAATTCTAACTTCTTTATACAAATTAATACAAGTCAAAAATAAAAAATATCATATGATCATGTTGCATATATGCAGTTTATAAATGGTAATTTCTTAAAAATATACGCTATTTACAATTTGAGGGTTTATAGTCATGATTACTTGACATACAAAATGTATGCCTTTCTTGATAAAATGGAAGAGAAAACGTATTATACATATAACTAAGAAATAAAAATTAAATAATTTACAAAATATAAATTTTTGTGGAATCATAAAGTGATTAAATTAAAGCAAAAATTAAAATATTTCTAAAACAAAATTTGTTTCTTATAAATGGAAAGGTTACATTATTTATTAAAAATTAAATGTAACAAGAATATAAAGAAGAATATAACATGAAAAAAGTTGCATGTCAAATCTCATATAAAAAAGAGAAAAAGTAAAAAAAATTATAAAAATATGAAAATAAATTACTAATCAATTTTTAATTAATTATTTTTAAACATATGTAATTTTCTTAAGCTGGAAATTAGAATGATTGTTATATTTTAGTTGACGAGGAATAACTTTATAATCATAAATTTACATATTTAATTTACGAAAACAATCTTTTTATAAAATTAAAAAAAAAAGATCGTTCGTAATATTTTTGAACCATAAAGCTGTAAACTTTTATATTTTAGCTGTTGCACTTTCATCTCAATCCATCTTTCTTACATTTCCCGCTCTAAAGGTAATGAAGTGCTCGTCATTTTTGTGTAGGAATTATACATGGACATGAAGAACCAAATTGAAGCTATCTCAAAGCTAGGCAAGGTGTCTGATGAAATTCGCAAAGAGCACAAAGGATTTCGCGAATGGGACTTCGTTTTAAGCCGGCGAGATCACCAAACAATCCTCAAAGTGCTCGCACTTTTCATCCAACCTACTCCAACCCAACATGCATAAACTTTACTTTGCATTGTTTCTTCTAAGTTATGAATGTTAATGATCTGCAGATATTAATAGATGGAAGAGACCCCAAGTTTGTGGACACTGAAGGACAACCTTTGCCAACTTTGGTGTACTTAGCACGTGAAAAGAGACCCCAATACCCTCACCATTTCAAAGCAGGAGCCATGAATTCACTGGTGGAAACATTTTGTTTTTTCTACAAGTATGAATTCCTCGTTTACATTTATATATCGTAATGATGTGTGTATGCTTCACGGGCAGATACGGGTGTCTTCGAGGATCAGTAATAGCCCTATTATTCTTAACGTGGACTGCGACATGTACTCGAACAATGCAAACGCAATAAGAGATGCATTGTGTTTTTTCATGGATGATGAGAAGGGTCATGTGATTGGTTATGTACAATTTCCCCAGGCCTTTGAGAACATCACCAAGAACGATCTATATGGCAATTCCTTTAGAGTGATAATGGAGGTACTTGCCATCTTCTTTCATGGAATATGCTTAACAGATAAAAAATGTGCAATTAGTGGAAAATATATTGATTGTTGATGAATCTCACTTCTACTATATGTTGTGCGACTCTACTTGCTAAGGTGGAGATTCCAGGATTGGATGCAAACGGGGGGGCTCCTTACATTGGTACTGGATGCTTTCACAGGCGGGAGACTCTTTGTGGAAAGCGCTATACAAAGGAGTATAAGGTGGACTGGAAGAAGGTGGATGGAAAAATAGCTGAATACTGCAACAACGCACTAGAAGAAGCATCAAAAGTCCTCGCTAGTTGCTCCTATGAAGAGAACACTGAATGGGGAAAAGAGGTATCTTCCTTGTCTCTATTTCACATGCACGTACCCACAAATAAGGTTTCAAGCATGGAATTCTCAAATTCACAGATGGGCTTGAAGTATGGATATTCAACGGAGGATATAATGACAGGGTTATGCATACAATGCAGAGGTTGGGGTTCTATAAACTTTATTCCTGAAAGAAAAGCCTTCTTGGGAGTGGCTCCTACAACACTATTGCGGTCACTGGTCCAACGTAAGCGATGGGCTGAAGGCAATCTTCATATCTTCCTTTCCAAATACTGCCCTTTCTTTTATGGACGTAGAAGGATACCCCTCAAACTTCAACTTTCATACTGTCGTTACTTGCTATGGGCTTCAAACTCCTTGGCCACTTTGTACTACGTTTCTTTGCCATCCATTTGCCTGCTTCGAGGAATCTCTTTATTTCCACAGGTATAAAACGTTCTCTATGGTGGAATAGCTCTAGATAATAAGCAAGTTGGTAATAACAAATGTCTTGCAACATCAGGCATCAAATCCATGGATCCATCCATTTGCATATGCAATTCTATCCAACCTTATCTATGGCCTTGGAGAATTTGTTTGTTGTGGTGGCACATTTCAAGGTTGGTGGAATGACCAAAGGATGTGGCTTTTCAGGCGAACAACTTCCTATTTTTTTGCTTTAGGTGACAATATTCTGAGGTTATTGGGATTCACGAAGTCTGCTTTTGTCATTACTGCAAAAGTGGCTGATGATGATGTTTCGAAAAGATACGAGCGAGAGGTCATGGAGTTTGGCTCTCCATCACCCATGTTCAACATCATAGTGACTCTTGCTCTGTTCAACCTGTTCTGTTTTCTTGGGAGAGTCAAGCTGGTAGTGCTTAGTCAAACCAAGATTTTAGATGAATTTGTAGTGCAGATAATTCTTTGCGGACTCTTGGTTCTCATCAACATGCCTGTTTACCAAGCACTTTTCTTTCGAGAGGACAAAGGGGGGATGCCGATCTCAGTAGCATGCAAGTCTGTTGTTTTTGCGGTACTGGTTTACTCCATAGCTGTGTGCTAAAATGGCAGGGTCCAGATAATGTCAATGAAATGAATTCTTACGTTGTAATAATCCGAAACGAATTGAAGCACATGAAACTTTACTTCCTGTAGTAGATATGCAGCCTTACATACGAGAGAAAATTGAAAATATAAAAAAAATGAAAAAATTGTACTCTTTTATATAATCTATTTAAATTGTTAATACAAAACAGAATAGATGATTACATTTTTTTATAAAAGATTCTCTTATTTATAACCATAAAAATATAACAAACAAAACAAAAAATTCTTATATCACAAGCAACAAATTTTTAATTTAATTAATTTAATCTTTTTATCTCATTCTTTCTTATATTAATACGTTTAAATAATTTCTATAAAAAACAAAATATGTTAATAATTAAAAAAAAGAGTTTTGGGAGAATGTTTGTCATCTCTCTTAAAACAATCACTTTTCATTTTTGAACTCTAATATTTGAAGCTTTATTCAGCTTCTAAAAGTCCTCTTCCTTCAAGTAAGAGAGTTTACTCCTTTCTCTAGTTGTCTTCCTTCCGTTTAGCCTTCTTCTTCTTCCTTACTTCCATTAACCTACTGCCTGTAATGTTTAGAAGTCTCTTTTTGCCTGCTGCGAGATTCTGGCTAGTTTGGAAAGTTCCAATTAATGCACTACGCTTGGAGTAGCCTGATATTTGCTAGTCATACTCAGAGTGTATGATACATCAAGGCGAGTGCATATCATGGCCTACATGATAGAACCGATCATCGAAGCGTATGGAACTCTACTCATCACATCTAGCTCACAAAGTGTCTCTGGACATTGGTTCTTGCCGAGATGGATATCATGTGACATGGGCAAGAATCTTTTTTTGGCATCCTACATGTTGAACCTCTTCAACACTTTGTCCATATATGTATTCTGACTCAATCCAATGAGCCACTTAGATCTATCTCTATAGATCTTAATGCCCAAGATATAGGCAATCTCGCCCAAATCTTTCATTGAGAATATCTTCATCAATGAGGACTCGATGAACTCCAACAAAGTAATGTCATTCCTGATGAGAAGTATGTCATCCAAATATAACACCAGGAAGACTATTGCATTCCTACTAGTCCTTTTGTACACATAAGATTCTTTTTCGCACTTGACAAAATAAAACTTTTTGATCTCTTTGTGAAAGCATTTGTTCTAGAAATATTGAAAACTTATGGAAAAAAATGATATAAACCATCCAATTCATAAGCATAACTATTAGAATACAGCCATCTAATGATTGAATTCTAGATCATAACACTTACAAAGGTCAGTAGAGCAAAAACGAAAACATTTCACAATCAAAGGTCAAAGTCATTTATAGTTGTCGGAAATGAATATGTAAGATCTTTGTTTACAAGTTATACTTATATCAATGAACACTAAATTATTTATTGTGCCTTGTATTTTTCTTTCATAAAACAAAGTAAGAAGGAACTAAATGGACAAGAGTGTGATAGGATCACACTATATAAAGTCATTCATTATAAGGACAGTAAATGATGAGTGTCAAAAGAAGCAAAAAGCAACAATGTAAGTATAAAAATTTATTCAATATTTTAGTTCATTTATTAATATAGTAGTAGGTAGTAATATTTGGATTGAATATGATTTTCTTTCTTTAATTTTAGAATAAGATATAATAGTTATTAGAGAAATCTATATCTGAGAGGAATGAGCTCAATGCAGAAGACATTTGTGATACGATACTTGGTACATGTTATGGCTTTGTGAAAGGTCTTAGTTATGACTTTAAGCCAAACGTTTCAACCTCAACAAATAAAAAAATCATTCGACACCTTCAAGAGGAAAACAACAAGGTCAAGGTTGCATTACAAGTTGAAGTAATCAGGGGACAAGAAACTTAAGTAAAATTAGCAAACATGATATGTTATTCAGAGGATTACCTGCCCTAGATCATGATAGAAATGAAAAGAAAAGCGAAGGGGTGTTAATTCCATCTCCTATTCTTTTTTCTTTCAATTCTTGTATGTGTTATAAGCTATGTTTTTTAAATTTTAGTTAAAACCGTTTGGCTACAATTATGAAAATGTAGTTAATAGTATTTAGTTACGAAGAAAAAAAACGTACTAAAAGACTATTGCCTATAATTTTTGAAAATATCGCCTATAATTTTCAGCTACAGAAATTTGACGATGTTTTGTGCAACAAAAGAGGAACATAGTTAAAAATTATAGGCAATATTCTTGAAACATTTAGCTACCTTTTTTTTCATAGCCAAAAATCAACTTTGTTATAGTGACTACATGCATCAAGTAGTCATAGAAGGTACCAATAGCATATAAGGTGCCAACACTATGATGTATTTACCAGCACATAAGTACACATACATATATGATGTCTCCATGACATCCAAAACATGCAATACAAGAGTTTATATATGAGTATATGTCAAATTCTAAACAATTTCGCAATCAATGATGTATGAAAAACCCTTACTGAGAGTTTTTGCAATTCTAGCCTAATTTCAATCAATTAAGGTATGTAAACAATTATTAACCAGGCAAGAAAAAATTAATAACAATTAAATCAATAAACAAACATCTTAAAGCTCCCAATTGATATATGCTACCTGCTACTCTTGTATAACATACATTGAATCCCTTCTTGACGTGATCATCGACTCAATGATACTCAAATCATCACTCTTGATGTTGAACATTACCAAAACCATCCTTTTTAAAGTTCATTTCGCTTTTTTATTTTCTCTTCTTATAAATGATGTGCCTTCCTTCTAACTTTATATTTAACCATTCACAAAAGTCAATGTAATCAGTTTTTAGAAAGTACCCTTAGAATATCGACCTCTTCTTTTGGTTGGTAAAACACCTTTATATAAAATATTACGTCCTTTCTTGGTTGATGTTTGGTTAGGAGTTCTTGTAAGCGAAGAGATGTAAATTCTTATATTTCAAAAGACCATAACAAAAAAATATATATAATCAACTTATACAAAAAATTCTTCAAAGTCTCACAACTACATATTTTATCGTTTTATTTAGTATTTTTAAAAACTTATCTATTTGTTTTCTATATATATATAATTGTGACAGAAATTTGTGTTGGTTTATCTATAGGACGAAATTTGGGAAACACTACAACAGATAAGGTTATTTGTAATGAAACTAAACGTCGTTAAACACTTCAAAATTGTCTCAAATTCTAATTTGCGATAAAAAATAGTTGTCACCCCAATCGTCGCTAAATCCCGGTAGTAAAATAACATCAGCTATGTTTTTGTGAAATTTTCGCAAAACTTTTTTCCGACACAACAAATTTGTTGGTAAAAAATATAACCGATGAGAACATAGAACGTCGTACATAGGTTTTGGCAACTTTTTTGTTTCGTAGATAAAATTTATTCCTGACTAAACTGTAGTCGTAGGTAATTAAGTTTAGTAATGATTTCCTTTTTGTAGCACAACAGTTTTAGCGACTAATTATTTGTTGTAGGTAAATGCTTTTAGGGACATTCCTATAAACGTAGCTAACAATCTTTTGTGACGATTTCTTTTTGGTAGCTAATATTTTTTGGTGACGATTCTGTTTTTGTAGCAGAATAGTTTTAGCTACTAATTTTTTGTTGTAGGTAAATGTTTTTAAGGATGTTCTTGTAAACGTAGGTAATAACTTTTGGTAATGATTTTGTTTTGGTATCTAATATTAATTTGTGACAAAATTTTATTTTAAATTTAAATATGATGTTAAATTTTAAAAACAAATTTATTTTAATTTATTATACTTACAAATTCTTGTCGGACGATAACAAATGATCTAGAGCTGGAGTTATGAAGAGTCTTCATTTTTGCTCTGTTCTCCTTGACTTTCTCACACTTTTCCTAAATTAAGAGAAGTAGTCATGAAATGTATAAACAAAAATAATGGTGGGAAAATATGAAGAGAAAAAAACAAATATGAACCTTTGTTCAAGCTCAATAATCACACATTTGACTCCAATTTTTTGGAGTCATCCGTTCTGGAATATGTCTCCTTGCCTCTTCATTGGAAAGGAAAGACTGATAATATTTATGAAGTCTATATCGATGATCCTTCACCCTTTATTTCAATAGTGAACTAACACTGCTTAAAACCTCAAGGGTGTCGATATCAATGATATTGAGCTTCGTCTGTGAAAAAGACGTATAAGTTAAGTTATTAATTTTGCTAAGTAAAATCGCAATACATATAATTAAATGAATTAAAATATTACCGAAACTTTATCCAAAGCATTTTAGAGTAAGTTGTCTTTTTTCAACTGCCTGACATATTGAAGGCAAGGCAACTCATTCCTCATAACGACGCCTAACTCACTGGCCAATTTTGCAGATTGGATCTTATCCAGTGGGCGATGTTGCGTGGGGTCGATGGTCTCAGATAACTTGGTGTTCATTACAACTTTCATCCATTGCAACTCAGCTCCTTTTGTCTTACCTCTACCTCGTTTTCTAATGCTAATATTGGAATTTGAAAACAAAAAATTCATAACAAGAAAAACACAGTAAACATGTAATGAGTAATTTCAACATTAATGTAAATATATTTAGTTAACAATAACAGACCTGAAGATCCCTCATGACTAACAGACGATGTTGGTAAAGGTTGCTACTGACTTTCTTCATTTGATGAATCAATTGTTGGTTGTTCTGTGGGAGGAACTTCTTCGATCGTTACCACTCTCCTTCCTTTGTTTGTACCAGGTGCCATTATAATGAATCTGTGTAAAACGAAATATGAACAATTGTTATAATCTTAACTCAAACAGTAATTCTTCACATGAATATTGGGAGATCAGTATTTAAATACTAAATATTCGACATAACATTCTACAAAAACATAAGTCAAACATTAAAAATATGCATCTAGTTGAACTATGTTAGGCTCGACATCTCTCCTATGGAATGATGATATATTTGCATCTTCTACTAGAATGCCTTCATTATTGAACTCCAATCCAATATCTTGATAGACTTCATTTGTATCCTCATCCAATTGACCAATATCTCTTTTACAAAAATCAAAGACATTCCTTTGTTGAAACTTTTGAACAACCTTCCAATTGCTACCCAATACAGTATAGTATTTGACTCCAACTAAGTAGAGGAACACAAAATCTGCAAATAAATTTTATACATCATTACCAACTAAATATACAACATCTTGATGGTACTATAAAAGCATATTTAAAGCACAACAAAGGATGCTGAACAATTTGATAATTGCTTCTTAATCAATAAAGACTTGGTAACTTTAACACTATATGTTTATTGATTTGTCAACTAAGAAAATGAGATGGGATGTAAACAATAATGATTAATTCCTTTGTCTGAAATTCATAAACATAAATGAGAATGCCCTTTCGTTTTTGATGCAATGCAAATTCATCTTGGAAGTATATAAGGACAAGATCAAGCAAAACAAAATTGTTTTTGATTGATATATAAAACATGCTTATTAACATTAATTTAATTTAGAAATAAAAGAAATTAATTGTAACAAATAGGCTTACTTTTTATACTTTCTCCACTTTCACTAATTCCTATACTTTCTCCACTTTCAAATCAAATTCAAAATTAACATACTTTAGGCTTTTTTTTAGTTCTTGATGCAATGCAAATTCATCTTGGAAGTAAGTATATAAGGACACACTAAAAGAATCATATCCTAGGACTTATATTCACATAAAGAGAGCTTCATAACCCCTCATATATCCAAAAGAACTCTCATTTACTTATACATTCGAAAAAGACCTAAAAATTCATATTCTCTATATTCTCGTAGGTCTTTCATAAGAACCATATAACTTTAAATTTTTTCACCTGAGTGAACTTTTCAAAGCAATGCTTATTAAATAGAACCAAAATAATAAGGATATATATCTAATAACCAATAAATTATATCAAGAAATCATATAAGTTGTGTGAGAAAAAATAAAAACTAATTCAAGATGATCGTAATTGTGATAAACTGTGAAAAAATAAAAACTAATTGAACTTTCATAATCTTTCATACAATCATCCAAATATTCATAATCTACTGATTATTTCACAATGAACAATTGGGTAGCAATGAACAATACATCAGCTACCAATCAACAAATGTCTCAACAATACATCAGCTACCAGAGGACTTTCATCGAACACCTTATAAGCATAACATAACTCAAGTCTCCTTCAAGCATTCATCGTCTCTGTTACCTTTCTTCACCATCATTAACACATTGAAACCAGTCAACAACCAATCCAAGCAAACAACTCAACAACTAATCCTAAGTTTGACCCCTCTTCATCGTGTTTAACAAACACATTGACAGATATAAAATAAACCTAGAAAAAATCCAAGAAGTTCTTACCAGGTTGAGAGCACTGTAAGGAGATGATAGAGGACAATACTGTTTTAACAGAGAAACCCACACAAAACACAATGACAAAGCAAGTAGAAATGGATTTGTCACTAATAGAAGGAAAACAAATGGCGATGAATATATATTTCGTCGCCAAATATTAAAAGATTGCTACGAAAACAGAATACCAAAATGTAAAAGATTTTGCTACTAAATGGAGAAATCATCGCCAATACTATGTACCTGATTTCAACGATTAAACTATATTGATATAGGCTGAATCAGCCAAAGTTGTCTTTATAAAAGTTTTAGTTTATCCTCTTCGCTTTCTAATAGTATAAAGTTTGAAATTTTTGGACATCAAAATTGAGAGATATGATTTTTACAATTTGAGTGACACATTAGGAGTGCACGATCATTCACTAGCACGATCATGATGGAACCTTTCACTCATAGGAGTGCATAACCGTGACAGAACCCTTCACTCATAGGAGCGCACGATCGTTCACTAGCATGATTGTGATAGAACCCTTCAAAAAGACTAACAACAAATATATATTTCGTCGCCAAATGTTAAAAGAATGCTACTATTAGAGAATAACATCGCAAAATGTAAAACATTTTGCTATCAAATTGAGAAATCATCGCCAATACTATGTACCTTTTGCGACGATCAGAACTTTCATCACCAATGACTCCTATTTCGCTACCAATTATACAAAATGTTGCGAAAACCCAAGCATTTTCCTTCTTAATTATCTCTTTTCATTAACATATATGATTTTTTCCTATTACCAATAACAAAATGAAAATTTTATCTTTTACACTTACATATGGAGTTTTTGTTCTTGATTTGCTTAATTTTTAGGAATTACTAATCTATATTTTTTATTTGGTGGATAAACAAAATAAAATAGGGAAATAAATTCAATTTTAAATTCAAATTATGTTTTATTTGGAATAGGAAAATAA
>JAOTAY010000189.1:3951085-3966959 GCA_025629805.1 Erythroxylum baracoense | reverse complement strand
GGTGTTTTGATGGATAAGAGATTATGGAATGATATAATGTTGGATTAATTGAGTAAATGGTGTTTTAAGTGTGTTGGAAAAATGTTAGCTGTAACATTCTCCATTGATTATGCATCTGTAATTTAGCCATAACTTGTTCTGTAAATATCCAAATAAAGTGATTTTTCATTTGGATTAAATTAGATACATATGGCTACATTTTTCATGAAGACATCAAATTCAAATTCTATCTTTAAGAGTTTCGAATTTTGACTCGAAGTTAAGTGCTGGGTGTAAGAAAAAGTGCAGAAAAACTGGATACATAATAGGTTTTTGTTCTGTTTTCTTGATGAATTAATGTGAATCTCCTTAGATGTTTTTGTAATGAAATAAAATTAGTCTAGAGCTAAAGAAAGGGAGTAATGTAGTATCTTGAAATGAGAAGAATAAAGGTGATAGTTAGAAGTGAAATGAAAGTGGAAATGAAGTTGAATATGTGTAGGAAGTTGATGATGAATATGTATATATGTGTATGTTCTGTTATTAGTGTTCATGATCAATCATGGAATATAATTTGTTTATGGATGATATTGAGTTGAAATGGAGTTAAGAATGAAGAGTAATGAAGTAGGAAAAGTGATCTTTGTACAAGTTGTGTTAAATGTAAAATCTGGAAAATTGGAAGATGAGTGCTGGAAAATGTAGAAGTAACATGTTCACTGATTATGCTTATATGTTTTACACATAACTTGTTCTGTAGTTATTCAAATGGAATGATTCTTGATTTGGAGTAAACTAGAGACATAGGGATACAAATTTTCTGAAGAAATCGATTTTTAACTCTATCTCTAAGAATTTAAAAATCTAGCTTGAAATTGAGTCTTGGCTTAGGTTATAACAATACCCGAAACAGAAATCATGTCTTGTTGTTGTCTAATAAACTGTATTGATGTAGGCCGAATCAGATAAAAATTTCTTCACAAAAGTTGTATCTTATTCTCTTAGCTTTCAATTGGCATAAAGTTTGTAATTTTTGGATATTGTAATTGAGAGATATGAGTTGTATAACTTGACAGCATGATCATGCATTAGCTAAATTTCAAATGTACTTAGTCTACAATATTTTGAGCATACCTCATTCAATGATGAACTAAATTGAATAATCTTAGAGTCATTAGAAACTTAAGACAATGAGGAACATTTTTATAGAAGAAAGTGTTTTCAATTTACTCCATGTACTTGGTCAGAAAGAACATGGAAAGTTGACCCGAAAGTATGTTACATGAAAAAAATCTGATTTGACCGAATGAGTTATGAATTTTGATTTTTATGGGTTTAATGAGGTGAAAACCTAAGTACAAATTATATTTCGGCGAGTTTTGATATATGATCGACGATGTGACTTGAATCTATGAAAAATACCCAGGAATGTCATTGAGCTTGCATTGTGCATATTTCATATACATATATGTATATTAATAGACACTTTTAAAATTGTGCAAAATGGTAATATGTGTATGTATTACTTGACAGAGAGAAGCAATTGGAACGTCAATATCTAGACATTGCTGGAACTTCGAGGTAATAGCTTCGAGAGCAATCTGTGAGTAACCTAGATGGTCTCACTCAATTAATTATTCTGTTAGATTATGTTTGAAATATCTTATGAATGTGAAATTGATTGTGTTGATTCCGGACAATGAAGGTTCGAGGTTTCTGGTGAATAAATGTGATATTTAAAGTGCTCCTTGTATGTGAATGTGAAGAAATAAATATTACTCAAAAAAATTTGTTGAATGTCAAACTAAGGTCTGAAGATGATTGTGTTTTGACTGTGAATGTGACTGATTGAAAACAATGATTGAATGAATGTGTGAGATGCATTTCATTTCATGAATGCATGAAAGATAAAGGCAGTTGTGACCAGAGTCGCCAGTAAAAGAGCTTAAAGCTCAGAACATGATAAGAGCCTTTGGCTCAGTTGTGCATGTACCCGGTATCCATTAAGGGATATGGGACATTATTCGATACAGCTCAGTATCCACTAAGGGATATGAGCTAGAAAAAAAAAGATACGCTCGGTCACAACAAAGTAACAAATGAAACTGAATCATGTGCATTGCATTTACAATTGATATGTGTATTTTGTATGAATGAAATGTTCAGTATAATTGTCCTGAAAGTGATATGTGATGCTTTATGCAAAAATGCAAAGATGTGAAATATATGTCTACATGTTTGATGTATTGCATGAATTGAGTGAACCATCGATGATGGTTACCTCACTGAGTTCGCAAAACTCACCCCAATTTGTAACATATTTTTCAGGCTCAGAGGAGACACCCAGTTACACCAACTAGGGCCTAACCACTGTATTCAGATAAAAGATAGAGGTCAGGATTAGTTGGGATCTGCATTTGTATTTCATTATTTTGTATTAAAAATGTGTATTACTGTACAATGTGTATGTGAATGATGCTATAATGACATTATGACTAAAAGTGATTTGTATCTGTAATGTACCCAAGTGAGTACTGAAATTTTGATGATATGTATATTGATTGTAACTTTGTAAATCGTTTTTGAAAATGTTTATGAACAAAAAGGGTATTTTGATTGCTAGTTTTCCAAAATATACATGTGACTCGTGAAAAGCTTTTAATGAGATTGATTGTTTGACTGTTCTAGCATGTCACTCTTGTAGAGTATGTTCTCGAATATCGTCGATGTGTTCGGGAATATGCCCTATAAGAGTGGGGTGCTACATAGCTAGTATATAGGTTATTTCTATACATCCATAAAAAAGGTTTTTAAAAACAGTTAGTAGAAAATAATAGACAAATACATAAATAAATAACTGAATAAAAAACTAAAATAAAAAATAAAAACGATGATAAAGTAAGTAAATAATTAAACAAATTAGAAAAAAAACTAATAATAAATAAAACAAACTAGTAATTGAAAAGAAAGGGGGAAATATGAAATAATTAAATAAAATAACTAAAAAAACAAGTTCTATAAATAAAAGTATTTAGGCTAACTAAAAGACATAAGATTCAAAAGAAAAGGTTCATAAGGCCTATGAAAAGAGAAGGATCTCTCTATGTAGGATCCTCTACCTGTAGACCAGTTTGCCAAAGTTTCTTATTGAGAGTTAAGTTCATCATAAGATCTATTAGGTCCATATCATTCCTGATCATATCTCCCTAATTCTTCTTCGGTCTTCCTTTTCTTGTCTTACAATCCTAAGTGCAATCTTCTCACATCTTTTCAATAAGGCGATAGGATGTCTCCTCTTAAAAACAATAACAATAATGTCCCGATAGAAATCTTGTTGAGATGCAAGGTTTGGGGAGGTGCAATAGTATGCAGCTTTACTTTCAATTATTAAAGAGGTTGTTTCTGATATAAAAAATTAAAAGCAAATATTTAAAAGGATTTAAAAAGGAAAAGGAAAAGAAAAATTAAAATTAAAATTAAAATGAGTATTAAAGTAAGTAAATAAATAAACAAACAAGATGGAAAAAATAAACTAAAGGGCAAATATTACTAACAAGGTATTCAAGGTAATTACAAGACATAAGTATCAAATAAAAAGGAAGAAAAATTTAAAAGGCCTGTGAAAAAAAGACCACTTTATGAAAAGAAAATGTGCTCCCTATGTAAGATCCTCTACCCTTAAGCTAGTTTGCTAAAGTCTCCTATTAAGGGCTAAGTCCTCGATAAGCACTAATAGGACCATATCATACCTGATCGCCTCCCCAATTCTTTCGGGCCTTCCTCTTCTTCTCTTACAATCCCTAAGTATAATTTTCTCGCATCTTCTCACTAGAGCATTAGGATCTCTCCTTTTAATATATCTAAACCACTTAAACCTTGTCTCTCTTAACTTATCATCAATGTTAGCCACCCCCAACTTATCTCTTACCACTAAATTCTCGACCTTATCTCTTCTTGTAACGTTGCACATCTAAAGGAGTATCCTCATCTCTACCAACATGAACTTATGAATATGCATATGCTTGATGGGTTAACACTCTTCCCATAGAGCATAGTCAACCTAATTGCCAAATGATAAAATTTACCTTTTAGTTTAATTGGTACCTTTGTTAGGGTTATGTAAATATAGTGCCTTGAAAAGCAAGTGTATTTACATATAACTTAATTTTCTTTCAGTAACAATATTATAATGAAATATTTATTATTAATAAAACAAAAGAGTTTGGTTTTATTTGTATGAGCATAATATAACTAGTCATAAGGTACTAAATGTTCTTTTGTAAGTAATATACATATACATGAAGATGTATGGGAAACATGTATATTATTATAATCTAAATTAATTGATTCACAGTCAAATAATCAAGTTAGTCGCTTGATTATGGTTTAGACTGCAATGTTGCAATTTACCTCCGTGTAAGTAAAAGAGTTTACTTCAAGGGAATGATGAGACTATCGGTAATGGCATTATTAAATGAATCTAGAATCGTGTATGTTTTAAAATAATAAAGTAGGTCGTTACTTTAATCTTAAAACATACACCTTAGCATTCATTTACTACAGACCATAATCTTGATGAGTGGTGAACTCATGTATGTTTCGTTATAATTCTTGATATGATCGGAATAGATTTTTATTAGGTATCAATCCAGTGTTTGCATGTTGGAATTATTAATTGAAACACGCATCAGGGAACATTTACTCAAATAAAGAGTTTATAATGATATCATCACTTCTAGATGTTTTACGAAGATTGGTGATTAAACTAGCGCCAATAGTTTGATGGACTAGCTACCCATCAAGTCTTAACACCAAGATTAAATATAGTGTGTTAATCACCATGTAGAGTAAAACGGGAGATCTAGAAGGAAAAATCAACAAAAGGGCAAAACGGTAATTTTATCCTTTATTATGTCGATGGCTATAATATGGTTCATAATAGAGTTTGAGATTGGATATCGAATTAATAATTGTAAAACACAGTTTCTTTTAATTTTAAGTAATTCAAAAGTTCGACCAATTTTCTTTAGTGGAATGACATTTGGTTAATAAGTCAGAATTAATTCTAATGAGATTAAATTAATTATGGGCTTATTGGAGCTTGAATTATTTAAATCCAATTAGATTCCTCACTTGGCTTCTAGGAAAGTTATCAAGGAAAGCAAGAAAAATAAACGAATGTTATCGGAAAGAAAATGAGACAGTTTGGAGAGAAATGGACGAATTGGATTCAGGCCAATAAGACCGGAACAATTTAATTAAGAGTTAATTAAGTTGGGTTTAAGCCTATAATTAAATGTTGGGCTTACACTAATTAATTGTTAATTATAAATCCAAAGGAACTTTTAATATTGGGCTAGATTTTGATTTAATTAATTAGATTAATTGAATTAAAATTTAAAAAAAGGGAAAGGATAAGCAAAACCGAATTCGGTCATGCTTCTTTCTCTTTGATTTATCAATTGGTGTTTTAAAACACCTTAAATGAACATGTTATTATTATAGCTAACTTCCAAGTGTGATTAAAGGATAGAAAACGTGCAGCCCTTTGAAGTGGTGCATTGGCTCTCCATTATCTCACAAAACTGTCCAAGTGTTGGACTTGTATGGAGAGAATTCAATTAGTTTTGATACTAATGGATGCTTGGTTTTAATATGGATAACGTTGAAGGATTGTAGTGGAGGGGTCAGCAGCTCATTCAATTTACAAAGAATACGTATACAACTCATTTTACATGCATGTCTTTTAGCGTGTGATGCTAAAATGAAAGTGCATGGCTTTTATCCACTCACTCCCATTATTAAATGTTTTATGATGCTTGTTTTAAAAGCATAAACCGACAACACTCTCATTTATTCAAAAGTGAATGAGAGGGTGCGGCTTTTCAGCTCACCATTAACATAATTGGCAGCTCACCATTGGTCTCTCCATTTTGTCTCTTCATTCTCTCAAAAAATGAAAGGTGTTGTACTTGTAATGAGAGTTTTTCGTTTTGGCTTTGATGTTATTAACGTACGAAAATTTTGGTCTCTCCATTCTCTCAACACTAGTCGAACATAGCAAAAGATAAGGTCTCTTTTTGTTCTAAAAGATAGTCGGCTATAGCAATAAAGAAAGTCTCAATTTTGTTGTTCTTTTGAACTAACCAAATATAGCAAAAGGTTTGCTATCCAATTTTTCTTCTCCTTTCCTACCAAAGGATCTCGATAACTAAGTTGTCTAAGGAGAACAAGTGATAGATCGAATTCGTTGAGGACAACACAGCGAGGAGTCAAAGTTGTAGCAAAGAGTCGGTAAAAAAATTTTTGATCTTGTTCTTATTTTATTTATTTCCTTATACCGTATCATATATGGATTAAAGCATGTTGATTTGGTGTTACGCTTCTGCTATATTCTGATTTCAGAAAAAGTTTTGAAATATACCGTTTAGCCAAACCAAGCATGTTTTTATTTTCGTTCCAACAACTAGTATCAGAGCCGATTTTATTATGCATGATTTGGTTCCTATATGTGACATAGGTTGGCAATTATATTAAATTATGTATGCTGTAATTTTTTTATATGATAAAATTATATGTTGTATATGTTTTGGTTTGCTCTTTTGGTTGTCCATAGAAAATCGATTTACTTGTCAGTTTTCTTCGATTGGTTTGTAACAAGGAGGGTGGTCTATCATTGCTATGTTTGCTCCTTGTCTTAATTTTTCTGGTTTCATTGTTTTTGTAATGTAAACATTCTGTAATTTTGAAAACGGAGAAACCATGGATCGAAGAAAAGAAGGTAAATGTTTTCGGTTTTTATTTTATATTAATGGTAGTTTTATTTTTTACTATTTACAAATCAGTTTTTGTTTAAAAAAAGCCATTAACTCATTTTTACGGAACCGACCGAGTCATGCTAGTGAAGAGTTCGAAGTGGAAGATCCAAGTCCAAGAAGATTTTTTTAGGCCATGCATTCATTATGTATGAGATATATAATGAAATAATATAGGATGGTTAATAAATTGCATCTAGACAAGATGGTAATTATTAAAACTTAAAGATCGAAAAAGATTGAGTGGAAGAGGATGCTCATGTGAGAGTCCACGGTCTCCATAAGATGGCCCATTTACATATGGTGAAGTATTACTCCCCACAGGAGGACATGAATCCTAGATCTTGCATGTTTTGGGTCTTTTAAAGGATAAGTCTACTCATTGGTAGCAAATGTGACCTCCCACCGAAGCATAGTTTATAAGTACTTTTAGTGGATAAATCAAATGATTGCACACTCAACATGGTTTATCAATAACCTGCCCACTGTAGCTCTGTTGCTAAATGCATGGACCAAATTATGGTGCTTCTCAAAGAGTTAAGCATGAAGATGCTTGGTAGCTTTTTGAGTAGGAGGGTCCCAATTTTTCTTTTAATGGATAAGATGACCCACCGTCACTTAGTCTGTTATAGATAAGAAAAATAACCATCGTATAAAGATTTATTTTTTTAAGTTTTGTTAAATATATCATCATGCATACATGCATCATGATTTTATACAAAGCTCCAACAATTTTGACTAGTATGCCCATTTTTTAATAATTTATATTTTCAATCATAATCACCACAATATGAATCCACTCACAATGCTTTTGACTAATAACAAATTAGAAAACGGAGAGAAATTTAATGAATGGAGATGTAACCTCGACATCATTCTCCAATATGAATGAATTTCATGGGTATTAACAGATAATGAGCCTATACCTCTGGGTGACAAATCAACTCCTAAGCAAGTCCAGCAACATGAGCGATGGCAGAATGCTGATAAGACTGCCAAGTGCTATATTCTGGCTTTTGTCAATGCTATGTTGCAGAAGCAACTTGCAAGTATGCAAAATACCGGTGTAATGGTCTATCACCTAGATGAGATGTTTGGTATGAGGACCAGGTCTGCAAGGGTGAAAGCTATCCAAACCTTTCACAATCTCGGACAAAAGCCTGGTGAATCGGTGCGGGATTACATGCTTAAGGTAATCTTTGCGGTCACGAAGGCTAAGTTGCTTGAGGCGAAAATGGATACGGAAACGAAGATGATCATGATCATCAATAGCTTAACCTCTTCTTTTTAGCAGTTTAAGTTGGACTATGAGCTCAACACCAAGAATTACACCTTGAATGAGTTGATGAATAACCTCCAGAATATGAAGGAGATATTAAATATCAAGGCTAATGGGCCAGAGCTCATGTGGCATCTTCTTCTAAGCCCAAGGGTAAGAGCAAGCAAAATAAGAAGGGTGCAAAGAAATGGAAGGTCCAAATAGGGGTTAAGGCCTAACCCATAAAAAAGAAGGCCAAAGAAAACACCAAGGGAAAGTGTTTCCACTGTGGTGAGAAGGGCCACTGGAAGAGGAACTGCGCGGTCTAACTTGAGACCCTAAAGAGTAAACAAGGTATGGGTTTCCTAAGTTTGTTAGGAACTAGAAATGTGACATATTCATCTGATTCTTGGATATTAGATTTAGGAGCCACTGACCATGTTTGCAATACTATGCAGGGGTATAACAAAGGAAAAGGCTGCCTAAAGGTCAGTTTCAAGTCAAGATAGCAGATGGATCCTACGTTTCAGCTGAAGCAGTAGGAGTAGTTATCTTAGACTTTCCTAATGCTCATAGGTTATATTTGGAGGATGTATATTACATCCCAATGGTTATAAGGAACATGATTTCTATTTTTGTTTAATAAAATCTGGTTATTCCTTATATTTTGAAAATGTTGTTTCAATATATAAGAATAAGGATTTTATTTGTAATGTGGTAATTAAACGGGGATTGTTCTTTATAGAACCTATGACAGGCTCACTAAACACCACAGAATTAATAAAATCAAGAATATCCAATGACTCCAGCATTAATTCAAAATATTTGTGGCACTTAAGGATGGGTCATGTCAATCAAAAAAGACTTGACAGGTTAGTGAAGGATGAGATCCTTACGGGCTTGGACAATGGTCCATTGCCCACCTGTGAGTCTTGTATTGAAGGAAAGATGACCAAGGCTTTATTTCCTTCCAAAGGAAACAAATCTAAATCCACGTTAGACATGGTACACACTGATGTGTGTGGGCCCATGAACATACAAGCTAAAGGAGGTTATGAATACTTTATAACCTTTATAGATGATTACTCTAGACATGGCTATTTGTATTTGATGTACAAAAGAGTGAATCCTTTGAAAGGTTCAAAAAATTCAAAGCTGAAGCTGAGAAGTACCTTGGCAAGCCATTAAAACAACTTCGACCAGATCGAGGTGGTGAGTACTTATCTGGAGAGTTCCAACAATTCCTAATTGACAATAGAATTGTTTCCAACTTATTAGCTCCCAGAACACCTCAACAGAATGGTGTACCTAAGAGAAGGAATAGGATCTTATTGAAAATGGTAAGATCAATGATGTCCTATGCTAGCCTTCCAGAATCATCCTGGGGATATGCCACACAAATGGCAACTTATCTTTTTAACTTTGCTCCATCCAAATAGGTGCCTAAAACACCTAGGGAGTTGTGGACTAGTCAACTGCCTTCATTACGGCATTTAAAGACTTGGAGCTGCCCAGCCCATGTTCTAAGGCCTGAATCCACAAAGATAGAACCAAGGTCAGAAGTATGTTTGTTTGTAGGATATCCTAAAGGTACACGAGGGTACTATTTTTACAGTCTTTAGGACATGAAGGTATTTGTGTCGATAAATACGACCTTCTTAGAGGAAGAATTTGTGAGAAATCATAAAGGAAGAAGTGAAGTAGTACTAAAGGAGTTAGTTATTTCATCCAAACCAAGAGTTGATTCAAATATAGCGGAACAAGATGTCGAAATAGATTCAAAAGTTGAATCGAAAGAGTAGCCTGAACGTCAAATAGTGCCTAGACATAGTGGGAAGGTTGTGAGACAACTAGACAGGTATCTATGTCTAGGAGAAGGCATAATTTCTATCTCAAACCAAGAAGTAACAGATCTCATTACTTATGCACAGGCTACTAATGACGTTGATGCAAAAAAGTGGCTCAAGGCAATGGAATTGGAAATAGATTCCAGATACGCCAATGAAGTCTGGATCCTTATAGATTTACCACCAGGTGTAAAAGCCATAGGGTGTGAATGGATCTTCAAAAGGAAAAGAGGATTTGATGCAAAAGTAGAGACCTTTAAAGCTAGATTGGTAGCTAAGGGCTATACTCAAAAGGAGGGTATAGACATGAGGAGAATTTTTCTCCGATTGCCATGCTTAAGTCCATCAAAAATTTTTTGGCCATAGCAACCTATTTCGATTATGAAATATGGCAAATGGACGTTAAGATCGCATTTCTTAATAGGGATCTTGAGGAGACCATTTATATGGCCCAACTAAAAGGATTCGTTGAGCCAGGTAATCAGTATAAGGTATGCAAGTTGCAAAGGTCCATTTATAGACTTAAGCAACCATTTAAGTCTTGGAACATTAGGTTTGACAAGGCTATCAAAACCTATGGATTCATATAAAACCTAGATGAGCCTTGTGTCTATAAAATGATACACGAAGGCAAGGTTACTTTCCTAATTCTGTATGTCGATGACATTCTGCTCATTGGGAATGATGCAGGAATGTTATTTATGGTCAAAGGATGGCTAAACGAACAGTTCTTAATAAAGGATTTAGGAGAGGCTAGCTATGTTCGAGGGATCAAGCTTATAAGGGATCGTAAGAACAAGCAGATAGCCTTGTCTCAACTGACCTACAATGAGAACATGCTCAATAAGTTTGCCATGCAGGACTTCAAGAGGGGTTTCACACCTACTAGACATGGAATCAAACTTTTAAAAGAGCAAGCACCTAAGACCCAAGAGAAGGTCGAACGCATGCACAACGTTCCATATGCTTCGGCAATTGGAAGTTTAATATATGCTATACTTTGCACTAGACTGGATATCTATTACGTAATGGGACTGGTAAGCAGATTTCAGCCCAATCCTGGAATGGAACATTGGACTGCGGTCAAGCGCATACTGAAATATTTTCGTAGGATGAAGAATTTAATGCTTGTTTACTCTGGAAGTGACCTTATTCTGATAGGATATATAGATTCTGATTTCCAATCAGATGTTGATTCAAAGAAACCAACTTCTGGTTCTATATTTACTTTGGGAGGTGGAGCCATAATCTGGAGGACTGTTAAGTAATTTTGTGTTGTTGATTCGACTATGTAGGCCGAGTATGTTGTCGCTTATAAAGTAGCAAAAGAAGCAGTCTGGCTCCACAAGTTCCTAAAGAATTTTGAGGTAGTTCCTGAGGTGAAAAAGGTCATTACACTTTATTGTGATAATAGTGGGCCAATGGCTAATTCTAAAGAACCTCGAAACTACAAAGTCGCCAAACACATCGAGAGAAAGTATCATTTCATAAGGGAAATAATACAACGTGGTGAGGTGGATGTGGTAAAGATTCCCACAGATCGAAACCTTGCTGATCCATTCAAGAAGACGCTATCATAGAAGAGCTTCAAGGGTCACCTAGAAGGTATGGGATTGAGAGATATGTCAAACTTGCTTTAGGGCAAGTGGGAGATTATTAGGGTTATGTAAATATAGTGCCCTGGAAAGCAAGTGTATTTATATATAATTTAATTTTCTTCCAATTGCAACACTATAATGAAAATATTTATTATTAACAAAACAAAAGAGTTTAGTTTTTTTTTTGTATGAGCATAATATAACTAGTCATAAGGTACCAAAGGTTCTTTTGTAAGTAATATACATGTACATGAAGATGTATGGGAAACATGTAAATTATTAAAATCTAAATTAATTGATTCACAGTCGAATAATCAAGTTGGTCGCTTGATTATAGTTTAGACTATAGTGTTGCGATTTTCCTCCGTGTAAGTAAAGGAGTTTACTTCAAGGGAATGATGAGTTTCAAATCATGATAGTTGTTGACTGTCAATAATGGCACTATTAAATGAATCTAGAATCGCGTATGTTTTTAAAGAATAAAGTAGGTCGTTACTTTAATCTTAAAATATGCACCTTAGCATTCGTTTATTAGGGATCACAATATTGATGAGTGGTGAACTCATGTGTGTTTCGTTATAATTCTTGATATGATCGAAATGGATTTTTACTAGGTATCATTCCAGTTTCTACATGTTCGAATTATTAATTAAATCATGCATCAGGGAACATTTACTTAAATAAAGAGTTTATAGTGATATCTTCACTTCTAGATGTTTTATAGAGATTGGTGATTAAACTAGCGCCAGTAGTTTGATGGACTAGCAACCCATCAAGTCTTAACACCAAGATTAAATCTTATGTGTTAATCACCATGCAGAGTAAAACGGGAGATCTAGAAGGAAAACCAATATAAAAGCAAAATGGTAATTTTACCCTTTATTATGTGGATGGCTATAATATGGTTCATAATAGAGTTTACGATTGGACATCAAATTAATAATTATGAAACAAGATTTCTTTTAATTTTAAGTAATTTAAGAGTTCAACCAATTGTCTTTAGTGGAATGACATTTGGTTAACAAGTCAGAATTAATTCTAATGAGATTAAATTAATTCCGGACTTATTGAAGCTTGAATTATTTAAGTCCAATTTGATTCCCTACTTGGCTTCTAGGAAGGTTATCAAGGAAAGCAAAAAAATAAACGGAGGTTACTAGAAAGAAAATGAGACAGTTTGGAGAGAAATGGACGAATTGGATTCTGGCTAAAAGACCGGAACAATTTAATTAAAAGTTAATTAAATTGGGCTTAAGCCTATAATTAAATTTTAGGCTTATACTAATTAATTGTTAATTATATGTCCAAGGGAACTTTTAATATTGTGTTGGATTTTGATTTAATTAGTTAGATTAATTAAATTAAAATTAAAAAAAGGAAAGGATAAGTAAATTGTAGAATTCGGTCATGCTCCTTTCTCTTTGATTTGTTGGCTAGTTTTTTAAAACACCTTAAATGAACATGTTATTATTATAGCTAACTTCCAAGTGTGATTAAAGGATAAAAAACGTGCAGCCTTTTGAAGTGGTGCGTTGGCTCTCCATTATCTCACAAAACCATCTAAGTGTTGGACATGGATGGAGAGAATTCAATTAGTTTTGATACTAATGGATGGTTGGTTTTAATATGGATAACATTGAAGGATTGTAGTGGAGGGGTCGGCAGCTCATTCCATTTACAAAGAATACATATACAGCTCATTTTGCATGCATGTCTTTTAGCATGTGATGCTAAAATAATCGTGCATGGCTTTTATCCACTCACTCCCATCATTAAATGTTTTATGATGCTTGTTTTAAAAGCATAAACCGACAACACTCTCATTTATTCAAAAGTGAATGAGAGGGAGCAGTTTTTTAGCTCACAATTAACGTAATTGGCAGCTCACTATTGGTCTCTCCATTTTGTCTCTTCATTCTCTCAAAAAATCAAAAGGTGTTGTATTGGTAAAGAGAGTTTTCGTTTTAGCTTTGATGCTATTAACATAGGAAAATTTTTGGTCTCTCTCCATTCTTTCAACACTAGCCAAAAATAGGAAAAGAGAAGGTCTCTTTTTGTTTTAAAAAATAGTCAGCTATAGTGATAAAGGAAGTCTCAATTTTGTTGTTCTTTTGAACTAGCCAAATATAGCAAAAGGTTTGCTATCCAATTTTTTTGCTCCTTTCCCACAAAAGGATCTTGATAACCAAGTTGTCTAAGGAGAACAAGTGGTAGATCAAATTGGTTAAGGACACAGCAGCGAGGAGTCAAAGCTGTAGCAAGGTGTCGGTAAAATTTTTTTCGATCTTGTTCTTATTTTATTTATTTTCCTTATACCGTATCATATATGGATTAAAGCATGTTGATTTGGTGTTATGCTTTTGCAATATTTTAATTTCAGAAAAAATTTTGAAATATACCATTTAGCAAAATCAAGCATGTTTTTGTTTTCGTTTGAATAATATGTGCGTTGTCTCCGAAAGAATATGAAAAGATATCCTACTGTTCTATAGCAAAAGAATTATGGGACAAACTTCAAGTCTTGTTTGAAGGAACAAATGAGGTAAAGAAGCATAGAATAAGTCTTTTAGTGCATTAATACGAAACTGTTAGCATGAAATAGGGAGAAACCATAAACGAATTCTTCACATGCTTCAACAATATCATCACGACCATAAAGAACTTAGGAAAGATATATCCCAATGACGAGCTTGTAACAAAGATTTTGAGGTCACTACCAAAGGAATGGAGACCTAAGGTGATATCTCTAGAAATAACAAAGGATCTAGACACTATTTCACTCAGTTGGGTATGAGAAAATTTGATGATCCATGAAATCAAGCTTACTCTGAGATAAAAGATCCTCCTATAGAAAAGGTATGATACCAAAAATAACTGACGAATCAAACTGTGATGAAAGTGACACTAAGTTGCAAATAGATGGAGATGATGAGTTCAACTTTATGGTTAGAAAATATGCCCGCTTCTATAAAAAGAAGTTGATGAAGAAAAGAGAAGGAAACAAAAAAGCCAAAAACAATAGTTTCCTATTAAAAGGCAGCAGTAACAATAGCAATATACAAAACAATCAAATCATATGCTACCACTGCAAAAAGCCTGAACACACAAGATTATGATGTCTACTTCTTCGAAAAGACAAGTTAGAGAACAAAAATATAGAAAGCAAGCGATGACTATAGCCTGGTCAGATGAGGATTCTAAAAACTTTAAAGAAGAAAAATTAGAAGAAGTTAGCAACATTTGCTTCATGGCTTAATCAGGAGACGATGAGGTATATTATTTTGACTCTGATATTGAAGTTGATGAATTGAAAAATGCATACCATGAATTGTATGATCAGTACAAAAGGTTGATAGTAAAGTATTTCAAAGAAGTTGAGAAGTCCAAAAGCAATGATGCATCTCTTAAGAGAGAGATTAAGTCATTGGAATCCGTGAATGAAAATTTGGAGACTAATAATATGTCTATTGAGGTTGACTATAAGCTACAAGTTTTTGAAAAGGAAGCTTTGGAAGAAAGAGTAGCAAAGTTGGAAAATACGATGCTAAAACATGAATATGATAAGGTAAAACAGTTATAAGAAAAAGTCACCGCCTTAGAACTTGAAAAGGAAAAAAGTGTTAGAAAGATCTTATCTTTAGAAAAAGATCTGGAAAATTTCGTTGATGGAAGGAAGAATCTTGACGCATTGCTTGGTAGTAGTAAATACATTTTTAATCAAGTCGGAATAAGATATAATGAAAATAACAATATCAGGCCATATAAAATCTTCTTTGTTAAATCTAGCAATAGCTATATCAAAAATAATAGGAACTTGCTAAGTGGAAAAAATCATAACAACTATCATTCATCTGTTTTGCGCGATTACTATGGTAAACATGGTCGCATTAGTCATTATTGTAATTTTCTTAGAAAGAAATTATCTCAGATGTATGTTTAGAGACCGAAAGGTTAAAATACTAATCTGGAAGGACCTAGAAAAATTTGGGTACTTAAAATAAGCCAATGCCTTCTGTAGATTTGATTCAAAACAAAGACAAAGGAGAATCAATGGATAGTTGATAATGGCTGCCCGAGACACGTGACAGGTGAAATATCACACTTCAAATACATTGAAAGAAAAGAGAGAGATAATGTTGTCTTTATAAACAAAAATAAAGCAAAGGTCAATGAAATTAGTAAAATTGGTAATTATGACTCTACCTCAATTAATAGCGTTCTCTTTATTGATGGTTTAAAACATAATATGTTGAGTGTGAGTCAGCTATATGACAAAGGTTACAAAGTCATTTTCTGTAATATCCCCTCACCTATGGGAAGGGTAAAATAGTAATTTGGAACGGGTTAGGAATGCTTAAAATTGTTTTGCTATGTTCA